>CP139504.1:54913420-55082684 GCA_021014915.2 Artemisia tridentata subsp. tridentata
CCTATCTCTATCCCTTTAGGGTTTAACCAACACACCTACTTCAATCCCCTAGGGTTAGGGTTTAACCATATCTCACCCATGCCGTCAGCCGCCACCGCAGCCGCCGCTATCACCACCGCCGTTGCTTCTAGAAACCCTAGGTTTTCATTTGCTAACACTACCAACACTTCCAATCGTGTAGGTTATAGTTCTAGCTACAGGTGTGTTAACTGTAGGTGTCAAGTTAACGGTAGGCCATGGGCTGTGTTGAAGGAACACCGTGGTTCGGGTTCTCGTGTTGCTTGGTTTTGTACTTCGAGTAGTGAAACTGTTAGGCTGTTTCAGTTAGTTCGGATGAAAGTAGCGAGAATTCTGATAATGAGAATGAGAATGAGAATGTTGTTAGTAGTGGTGAAAATGAGGATGTGAAGGAAGTGAAGGTAATTAGGAGGAATAGGGGGAGTTTAAGTGCCGGCGGAAATGCGTCATTGTTGTTACCGGGGAATCCGGATTTGTTGAAGATTCCGGGTGTTGGGCCGAGGAATTTGAGGAAGTTGGTGGAGAATGGGATTGGGGGTGTTGCTGAGCTTAAGAAGATTTATAAGGATAAGGTATAATTGCTTTAACCAGATTTTACTACTTTGTATGTTTGAGTGTATAAAACTATAAATTGTTGTGTTTATCAAGTATTAGTTATTTAAGGATATTATATTATATATTACATGGTTATTAAAGTAGTTTTTATTGCTGTTAAACATGTGGGCGTTCACTTGTGCATCATCATTAGTTCCCATTCTGACACATTGTGGTCATGCAGTAGTGTTTTTAATTTCATTAATCTTATTGATTGTAGATCTAAAACTGTGGGTCAATGTTAATTGATGATATTTTTTTCTAAAATTTTAATGGAAATATTTGTTATAGTTTATTTGAAAAACAAATGCATTGTATTTGATGACTTTTCTATGGAATATGGATTGAATTTAGGGGATGTTTGGTAGTGTTTGTATGTGTTCAAGTTTTAATTTAGTGTTGAATGTTTAACAAATAATAAATATTGTAAGATCTGATATACAAGCTACTAGGAAAACAAGGTGTTTAAATAGTTTATGGCATTGATATGTTTGAAGACTATGTTTAATAAGTGGTCATTGAGTTGTGTATTATCATGTATATCTATTTTAAAGCAAGCAAATGTAAGTTTACCAGTTCTCATTCCTGGAACTTGGTGTCATGTTATACATTATAGATTATAAATTGTGAGCCAATGTTAATTTGCTGATTAATGATGTATTAATTTATTAGCCAAGTTATGAATGGATGTTTAACAATTAGTGTGTTTTCTTTGGTGCTCTTTAGTTTTATGGGAAATCAAGTCAGACTATGGTAGAGTTTCTACGAAGCTCGGTTGGCATTGTACATAGAAACCATGCTGAAAGTATAACCACGTTTATCAAAGAGAGCGTGGATGAAGAGCTAAAAGATGATCATGTGAACACCAATGCTGTGCCACAAAAGAAGCGACTTACTTTTTGTGTAGAAGGAAATATAAGTGTGGGCAAGTCGACTTTCTTGCAGAGAATTGCTAATGAAACTCTTGAGCTTCAGGATCTTGTTGAGATTGTTCCGGAACCTATTGACAAGTGGCAAGATATTGGACCAGATCACTTCAACATATTAGATGCTTTTTATGCTGAGCCGGAAAGGTATGCATACACGTTCCAAAACTATGTCTTCGTCACAAGAGTGATGCAAGAGAAGGAGTCATCTGGCGGACTCAAGCCTCTTAGATTGATGGAGAGAAGTGTTTTCAGTGATAGAATGGTATGTGTATATACTCTGTTATTTTCTCATCACATTTAAGCTATATCTTGTGTCACAAAGTTTTCATCCATTACACATGAAATTTCTCATGTTTTATCAAACCATAGTAAATAGCAATTTTCTAATTTGGTCATTGGACTTTGAAGGGGTTAGTAAAACCATCCAACTCAACTTTCAAAAACTTTTATAAAACGCTGGAGGTGGTTCCTTAAACCCCTATATCTACGAATGAGTTGTTTTGGGATATGTGATCTCTAATGGGTCAAAGGGGTATTTAAAATAAGGAGTAGCTCAAAAGACACGGGTTGAAACAAAGTGCAGCTCTAGTGCTTTAAGTCTTCAACAGTTGAACTTCATAAATCTTTGTATTCTTAAAGTTGATATTCTATATTAATTTTTTTTTTTTTTTTTTTTTTTAACATACTGACATGGAATTTGTGCCCAAATTGTGACCCTGGTCAACCTAATCCTACACTACTAGAAAACCTATTTTGACCTATTAGTCAACTCATCAGACTTACTAATATTGCCATTTCTGTAATGTTTATCCAGCTGGCCATGGCCACATGTTTTAGGTATCCTGGTAAAAAATGTATGACGGATCATTTTGATAAGTACAATGGTTATAGTAACAGAGTTTTTAAGTCGGGTGATCAAATGAAAAATGAACTGGAAGTGTGTTTGCTATCTATTGCACCTAAACTTGGTCATCTTTGTGTGATTTTTGGCATTTGACTTAATCCCACTTTTTAAGTAATTACTATAATTTGAGCCCTTTGAGATAAAGCATAATGCAAATTTACTCATTTAAAAGTGAATGTGTCAAAACTGTTACCTCTAAATTTTGATAGACAGAGGTTCTGGACTTGTTAAATTTGTTTTCTATATCTCAGGTGTACTTTACCAGGAAAGTGCACAGACTGACAGTGATTAACTTCTTTATTTGATTAAGGTATTCGTTAGAGCTGTTCACGAAGCTAACTGGATGAATGAGATGGAAATCAGCATCTATGACTCGTGGTTTGACCCGGTCGTTTCCTCTCTACCTGGACTTATTCCAGATGCTTTTATTTATCTTAGAGCTAGCCCAGATACTTGTCATAAACGTATGATGCTTCGTAAGAGAGCAGAGGAAGGCGGAGTCAGCCTAGAATATCTGCGTGATTTGCATGAGAAGCATGAGAGTTGGCTCTTTCCATTTGAAAGTGGAAATCATGGAACTTTATCCATCAGTAACCCTCCTCAGATAGACAGCTCTTTACATCCAAACATAAAAGATCGTGTCTTTTATTTGGAGGGCAATCATATGCATTCTAGCATTCAGAAGGTACTTTTGTATGCTGAATATAGTTGACTTTTTTTTTTTTGTTTTTTTGTTAGCTTTTATTGACTTCATATGCCACACACAGGTACCTGCATTGGTTCTTGATTGTGAGCCCAACATTGATTTTAACAAGGACATTGATGCTAAACGGCAGTATGTTTTCTTCCATTTCACATGCTTACAGTATCTATTATAGCCTTATAGGTGGCAAAATGGGTGGGTTGGCAGGGCAGGTTCGGGTAAACAGGTCAAAACAAGTAATTTTTGTACATGCTGAAACCGTTCAGGTCTATTTCTGAAAGTCAATTGCTTATTAATCGAATGTATCAGAAAGTTTTATGCATTAAAAGACGCTTTAGGCTCCCAATTTTTCAGTTTCCTTCTAAGCTAATCACCTGGTTTACTTGTTTGATCCATTAATAAGTTAATGGGCTGAATTGCCACATCTGATTTTTTTACGTGATTTGTATCATGCTATTGGAAACATGCTCTTGTTTGCTTGATCTGTTTACAAGTAATGCTGCATTATCCTGTACTACTGACCAAAGTGAAATTTAATATCAGGGAGAAAAAGTGGTTAAAATAACTAAATAAGTGGTCTCTTTCATGTCTAATCATATTTCAGATTCAGTATACTGAGCGTTAGGACGAATGTGATGTTCTTAAAATGATTTTATTCTTTCTAAAGTTTTGATGAAGTTTAATATTGATTTGTATTGAATAATGAGTACCCGTGTTAAAAAGCATTATAAATGTGTTTTTGTTTACAATGTGAAATGGGCTTTCACCTATTGAATAGAGACAATTATTCAACAACCTAGATGAATGTAGATAAGTTGAGGCGAATTATTTTATTTTGCAAGGGTCTTACGAAAATAAACTCGAGTATGTGTCAATATATAAACGGTTCTTTTTATATCTTTGTGAAGGTATGCTCGACAAGTTGCAGAGTTTTTCGAGTACGTGAAAAAAGAAAAGGAAGTTCCTGCCAAAGGTACTGATGCAAGCAGCAGGGGTAGCCAATCACAGGTGCTATTGCCGCATAATGGAGGATTATGGGTCCCACCACAGGGAAAAGCTTTACCCGAATCACTTAGAAGGGCTATGTCGCTCATGCCTGGATCTGGCCCCAGTTAGTGGTTTGTTGCTACACTACAGTCTATGTTCACTTGTAAAAAGAAGTTTTTAACCTTTCATCCCAGTTTGGGTTTGATTGTAGGACGAAATTCAGCTTCATTAGGATGGTTGTAGGTTTTGTTAAAATTTTAGTTAAGGGTTGTTCCTTCAATTTTATGTATCCGCACACACCTACGAACACGCACTCACTGTCTTTTTATGACTTGAATGTCTAGCTTCTATGTTGGTAGGTCTGCATTGGCAGTGAAGGCCTCTTGGTTAAGTGTTATATTCTCTGTTGATATTTCTTTTATGGTGTGTTATTGCCTTCAATATTAGATGGATGCAAGTATAGAAATATGTTGGCGCATGTTCCTGCTTTTGATGGGCAAGTGGGTGTGAGCCCCTTGGTCGGTTCTCTTTTAATCTTTGTACTGCACGTTCAATCTTGGCCAATGAGCCAAGTGATATGGAATCGTCAAATGTTTTTAATGATCTTTGGTCATGAGTCAACTTTAACGCTGCTTTGTCTTAACTTGGCCGGGTGCTAATTTACTAAACGAAATGGTTTAACGCTGCTTGGTCTTAACATGGCTGGTTGCCAATTTACTCAACAAAATCAGTAGTCTTTTATAATTCTTCTCACTTTGAGTTGCATATATGCTTTCAATTAGTGTGATTTATGAACAAGAATTATAGTAACTATTGCCAAGGTGATCTAGTGGTTCGTTCTTACAAAAGGTCTCGTTCAAACTTCACTGAGTAACATCTTGATCTAACATCTTGATGGTGGCCTAGGAGACGATCACAAGGATATTCCAGTTCGGCCGCATATATCTTGCCATCGATAGTATTAGTAATAAATTTGACATCATTTGCTTACCGTTAAATGCACATAAAGGATTCAATGCAATTGTGAGCATAAATATAAGATTCATATATATTTTCCTAATCACATAAACAACTGTTTTTGCTATGCAAATATTGTAATGTATCTACTTTTCCATGTTACCAACAACATTTTTAGGCACAGGCACCACACAGGATCTAAAAGTTCAGTGTTCATATATATAGTCAACCGTCGTCTGCCCTGAAATGTGAAAGTACACTGACAATTTATCTATATATGATTATTCATATACACGTTTCCTCTTCAACACTGTCGGTATTATCGAGATGAATCCAATGAGAAAAAGTACAATTAATGTCTTCATATCATATAGATCTTTAACAGAGTTCAGATCTCCAAGTGCAAGCCCAGCCTGTACAAGAAAAAGAAGGAAATATGAGGATTGTAAATCAAACAATTACTGTCATATAGTTCAAGCGTGTGTTATAATATAAAGCCACATCATTCTACACCAAAACCCCCAGGGGCTTTGCAAGTAAATTCAGTCCGCAGTATTCCTATTGTATTTGTAAAAAGCAACATATTGCTTTCAGACACTAAAATATGAATTTCGTGACTAATAGCGTGATCACACTACAATAGTTTTTTCCAATGTTCAGTATAATAGGATATAACCTGTGTTTATCACCTGAATGCTGGTTTTGAATCCAGAAACAAACTAAATTTTCAAGCCTAAAGGAAGTTAATATCCAAGCTACTTACCCGCACAGTAATATAAGAGGCTGGGATGATGCCAACAACTGTAGCCAGTAAGAACACATGGAATGGTATATCCACTATCGGAGATGCCAAATTAATGAAGAGGTTTGGTAAGGTTGGAGTGATCCTCAGAAAGAGCATATAGTTTAGCAAGCTGTCTCTACGCTTTGCTATCTGTGAATACAACTGAAAGGTGAGTATACACCAGAAGAACAAATATATTACAGTAAAAAATAAAAGGATAAGAAGTAGTGGATATATACCTCTGCCTGAAAGAACTTTAACTTTTCCGGCCACAGCCATACAACTATGGGCCTTCCAATTAACTTTGACAGAAAAAAGCAGGAGGATGCTCCGGCCGTGGCATTAAAGACAACCAAGAAGATGCCTTTTACACCAAAAAGGGCTCCAGCAAGCAATGACATGAAAATGGTTCCAGGAATCATAAATGTTTGCATGAATATGTAAATTGAACAGTAACCCAATATGAACTTTGTTGGATAAACGGTTGCATATGTTCCAAGCTGATCTCTAGCCAGAAAAGAAGATCACATTTATTCATCTAAGCCAATCAGGAATGTAAGGTCGAAGAAACACATTTCAAAGTTAGAGCCTACTTAATTCAGTTTTAGATTCTTGTTTTAATGTACCATTAAAAAGCTATACTGAATTTCTAGCAGTGGTGTGTATCATGCAATCCTGCAGATTTTTATAACCAGTGCCATCTCACTGTGGCTCATCTTTCAAATGGTCATTTTAAGAGAGCGATTAGTTGGGCAATGGCTATCTAGGGTTGAACATATTAGAAACGTTTCTGGACCTCAGCGCTATATCCTTAAAATAAAAGAGAAAGTTAAGAAGCCCTCTTCTCCATAAGGGCTTTGCTGCTATCAAACTATTGACAATCTAGTTAGAGCCCAGAACAAGACTAGAATTCAAACTTCCTTTTCAAACCAAAGATAGCAATCACCCTTTGGATCAATTTTCTTGTGTGACAAGAAAATGGATAAACCATGTGAACTTTTCTTCTAACGACGTTCTTCTCGGTTATAGCCAACATAATCTTGTCATTGTAGTTTTTAAAATTTTGCCTAGTTTTGACGTGATCTGCTAGCAGCCCACATTCCTAATCGGTCTGACCCTGCTTATGCACGTTCACTGGGCAAAGAAGCTTCTAACTTGCATAATAGTATTTCTGTATGTAGCCTCTAGCCCAAATCTTGAAAACAATGACACTTCTTAATAAAACATAGTCAAAAACAAAAGACAGGTTCGATTCATCTCCTAACTGTATACAAAGCGAACTAGCCTAGACATAACAGTCCTGTAATATAATACTGTCCAACTCTAAACACTTGCACAAATTCTAATGCAACCCCATAAACTCCTAAAGCACGTAACAACACTAGTTTCAAGCAAAAAAACATTACTCCGTATAAAAACTACACTAGTCTAGCATAAACATTACAAATGGAAAACACTAACAAGTGCTCTACCATAGTAATCAACACCATCTTACTCGTATTTTTACTTTCCTACACCACTACACACCAACTTATGAAAATCAATATTCTGTAAAAAAAAACCTATACTACATATGTAGATCAAGCCAAGCCATCGGGTTCCACATCAGCACTAGTAAGAGGCTGTCTGGGATTGCTATTTTTTCCTGCTTATTTTTAAGCGGAAAGTAATTTGGATTAGCTTCTGCTTATTTGGGGATAGAATAAGCAGGTTGGGTGGGACCTGCTTATCACCTTATTTTGGGATAAAATTGACTTTTTACCCTCGTATCTAACCTAAAACGCCTTAACGCTCTTCTTTCTACTTCTCAAGAATCAATATAGGATTAATGTCAATCAAGCAAATGCAAACGCTTTTTACTGAATGCTTACTTTTAACCTGCTTATCAGATGACAAATACATACATTCTAACGCAACTTCTTAAGCACGTAGCAATATCCGTTTTAAGCTCAAAACACGATAACACTTATTAGCTCTAACGCAACTTTACTAATATCAACAAAACATAAGATCAAGCAAAATTCACAATGTACGTTACTAATAGCACCTACTTAAGCAATCTCAATTCCGAAACCGATCTCGGCACTTTGAGCTTCCCATACTCAGCAGCAGGCATAGTAAGATAAATACAAAACAACCCAACTCCAAAAACTGCGAACACGGTCAAAAAAGCCGTAAACTCCCATCCCAACTTCCCATCCAATTTAGCACCTTTAGGTGTATCCTCCTCCTCCTCCTCTTGTTCATCTTTCAATAACCTTATACCAGTCTCCACTACCACATTCCTTGGTGCAGCCATTAGTAACTAACTAACAAGATTCTTAACTCTTGAGATTGAAGAGCCTATGGGTTCATGATGTGACGTCAGCAAGTGGGGGGTGTTTGGTTTTTGAGTTGGTGTAACAGCTGAAACGTGTTTATTGTTGATTTTGGTGGGGATTATTAAGGAGTGAGTGTTTGGATAAAGTATATAATTAGTACTGTATCATCCAAGCGCAATTAAAAAGTTTACAAAATACAATAATAACCTGTCAATTTATATTACATCATAATTTATTTTTCTTTCTTTTACACTTCACATTTGGTTGCCAAGTTTATATCGGTAAAAAAAATTTAAGATTTTTGAAGATATATATATGATTTCTCATTTGGTATTGTTTTTGCCCCAAATATCGGATCTATTCCCTGTATTAATTAATTATGAATTCTTTACTATTTCTATTCTCATCTATATTTATATAACGAGTGGGACGACCCCGCCGCGTTGCGGCGGTGTTATTCGTTATATTTCTAAGTACGTAACGTTTAAAAAAGTTTATTATAAAGTAAAGAGATTTAAAAAAAAAATATATGTTAGTTTTTATAGTAAGTAATACATTTTAACATGTAAAAGCTAAAAAAAAGTCAGACAAAGTATACCTACCAATACCCTAAAAGGCAGTTACGTATGTCGGTTGCTTCACCTAGAAGAAATGCATTCACCATGTGAATTAGTATATAGTCCGGCCGCGTTGCGGTGGGTTCTGCACCAAATTTCGCAAACTCTTTTTAACCTCGATATGTCAGTGGAATGTTCGGTTATATGTTTATTATTAAAAAATTGCTAGATATCTCTGTTTTTGTGTAAAAGAAATATATTCTAAATTTCAATTTTTTTTATTTATAAAAGCGCACGTATGTCAAAAGTATATTAATATTAGATATGTTTTTTTTTACGGTGTAAATCGTTAGATATTTGTTATATATTTGATAAATAAACTTTGCTATATAAACAAAAGAATTATATATAAACTTTTATACAGTCGCACGTCTTTGGCCTTTATAGTTTTAAAAAAGTTTAAAGTTATTTGATATTTTAAGGGTGCATTTTGAAAGTTCTTTTATTTAAAAACTATACATATATTAAACTTCAACCATTTTTATAAAACCGTACGTCCGTCAAAAGCATATCAATATTGGACTTGTTTTGTTCGTTATCGAGAGACCTATTTGGTAGTAATTTTTTTATTCAAGAAACCGCTAGAGATTTATTAGATATCTGGTAAATAAAGTTTGTTATATAAAAAAGTCGTAAATATTAAGAAGTTTAGGGTGTGTTTTGTAAATATATATTTTTTTTTATTATAAATGCCTTGTTTTGATCATGTTTGTGTGAGTGCATGGGAGTTATGGTGTGGACTCATGCAATAACCAATAGCAGTTTAGGAAGTTCTATTTTAGTAATTGTTTATTATATTTTCGGCGCAAATTGGACGGTGTGTATTGTATTTTTTTTTTTTTTTTTTGGCAAACTGGAGTAGATAACCGACAATTAGGGTGGCGGTATTAGACCATGTGTAGTGGTGAGTAAGTGAGGGTGGGGCGTTTTGCGTCATGTGTTAGTGTAGATCATGTTGAGGTTTGGTAAAAAAAGTGGTGTAGTGGTAGTAGGGGCGTTTTGCGCCATGTGACATTTTTTTTTTGAGTTAATTACATTTTTTGTCCTCGTGGTTTACCGGGTATAACGATTTTGGTTCAATAGTTTCAAACGTAACGGATCTTGTCCTATATCCGACGACCCGTAACACTTTTGGTCCAATTTTTGTTGACTGTTAGTTTGACTAGTTAAAAAACCGTGAAATGACTAAAATACCCTCGGATACAGCATAATACTTTTGGTCCATTTATCAAACATAACACCTGATTCCATTGCATTTATGAACTGGAATAATCAAGCTCAGAATCACACAATTGGTTTTGATACCATTCGAACACATTCTCTCATGAATTTTCAATGCCTTGAGAATATCCCCTTTTTTACAATACCCTTGAACTAACACACCATAATAATATGCATCCGGGATAAGTCCCAAATGCTTCATGTCATATAAAACGTAAAACGTTTTCAGCATCCAACTTCAACTCTTTAACAAAACCACGAATTACACAAGCATAAGCAAAAAAATCAACGGGTGAGCCTGAATCTCTCAGCAATTTTACCAACTTCTTTCACACGCCCATTTCTACATAGCCCTTTAACCACAATTCCATACGTGTACACATTCGGACAAAACCCATTCATCTTTAAATGTTCATAAACCGCCATAGCCATATCCACTTCACCCTCTTCAACCAAACGATTCATCAAAAGATTACACGTAAGCACAGATGGAACAACTCGTCCCTCAATCTACCAAATGTTTCTAATGTGTGGTTACTCAATTTTTCTTTCATTTCCAGTACTCATCTTCTAAACATCTCATATGTAGTAAATCCACTCCCACTTTTATTATCACAACACAACAATGTTTCTAATGTGAGGTTTGCGGATGAATTAAATAAGCTTCCAAAATGGCACAATGGAGGTTTGCGGATGAATTAAATCCAAACCAAACAAACCCGAACCAAACACTTCAAGTCACAAACCCCAGTTGGCTCTCAAACACCAGCTTCACAATCACACCCACCAACATCTCAACCTTAAACAACGTTGTCACCTCTCATCTCGACCACCTTAGCCAAGAACCCGAAGAACCCGAAACGAAGAACAACAACCAACACAACAGTTCTTTTCCTTATCACAGTTTTCGACCAAACAAACGCCTTTTTTTCCCTCCTCAGTCACATTAGTTCTTCAATTTCGATCCCAATCACTTAAATCGACCACATTTTCACCTTTTTCAACTCCTTATCCAACAATGACTTATAACTCTCCATCGCCTCCTTAACCCTCCCTTGACTAAAAAACCACTCTATAAACGTAGCATTCACAATCCTGTCATAAACCAAACACATTCTTAATTGTGAGTTTGGTGTGAGATAAGATTTTAATGAGTCGGTTTCTTGTGTTCGCCGGTTTGACTCGCCGGATTTGGATTTTGTGTTTAGATCGAGGATTTGGAAGATAAGTGGGTGGTGGATTTTGTGTTTAGATCGAGGATTTGGATTTTGTGTGGTGTTAGATCGAGGTGGTGGATTTTGTGTTTAGATCCAGGATTTGGAAGATAAGTGGGTCGAGGATTTGGAAGATAAGCTCAGTAGTAGGTTCTTATTTTAATGGTAGTGGGTGGGGGATGAAAAGACAAGATTACCCTCTCATTTAACGGTCAACGAAAGTCAAACTAACGGCATTTACAAAATTGGACCAAAAGTGTTACGGGTCGTCGGATATAGGACAAGATCCGTTACGTTTGAAACTATTGAACCAAAATCGTTATACCCAGTAAACCATGAGGACCAAAAATGTAGTTAACTCTTTTTTTTTTAACTCCAAATATTTCATTTACTTTCCCATTTTACAAATAAAAAATTGCTATAAAAACAGAAAAAGCAAGCAGCACCACATTCATTAAAAACTTTGACTCTACTTCACCTTCTTCGATTTATCCCCGATGTGAAAACTCCACCGGCGCTCCTTTCCGGCAACCCTGCAAACCCACCACCGCCGCTCACCCTACTACACCGCCACCATCTCATCCACAACTTATAGATCGAGCATGAAGAAGGTGAGAAGCTTCCGGTGAACGACTTTTAAGGTCGTTCCTGGGAATCAACTTATTTTTTATTTTTTTTGTTTTTCTTTCTTTTGTTCGAGACACATATATTCACAACCAAAGAATTAACCAATTAGAAGAGAGGGGCAAAGGCGTTATGCAGAAAACGCTCCAGCCATATTTTTGATCTTCCACGCCCGGTGGTTTTGGAGGAGAGGCGTTTTTGGGGCGTTAGCGCCCCACTACACACGATCTTACAATAGTATATAAACGCCGTGTTTTAGTATATATAGAGAATAAAAGAAGGCTTTTGCTAACGACACTCTAAAGGTTGTGGCTAAAGGTTGTGGTTAAAGACTCTTGGAGCAATATTGATTAGGTCTCTTTATATTCTAATGATGACAAATAAACCTTCGTAACACATAAAATTACAAACGTTAGCCAAAAACCAAACAACCCAGTAACTGGGTCTGGCGCACTGCTGGCGCTCCGACGTGCAGCCAGCGCGCCAGACTTCTGTATTGGTCGTGACGGTTTTTGAAAGTCGGTTTTTCCCTTACCCGACAAATGTGGATCTTTCATTAGAGGTATGAATATGATAAGTGCTTCATTAGGAACACTCGAAACGGGTTTTAGACTTAGAGGGATTTAAAATCATGACCTCTCGTTTTTGACAAAACGCCAACTCAAACGTTTTATCAAACGCCTCTAGCCAAGGCTTTTCTAAACATAGGAGACTCACATCTTTCACGTAACATCAAATGAAAGTATTCATATGACCATAATCCGTGTCTACGTCTTCTCTAATCATATAACGGGTTTACTCCCTTATTGGTCAAACAAAGTCAAAGGTCTCTTTGCGTAAACGCATCATTTCCTGTTATGGGAGATGCTTTACTTATAATGCAAAGCACTTAGCTTGTTGCATCAAGATAATTACTGATTACGGCATGTGTTGGTTAATCACGGATTATGAGATTGTGAGTACTTGACGTTGTGTTATTTGAAAGATTAATTATTCTTTGTACTTTCCCGAACACATTCCAAAATCATCATTGTCAAACTTTTTTCTATCTTAATGACAATATGATTATTTTATAATCAATCCTTTGATTATCACTTTTATCAAAGTAAACTTAAAACCATTTCAAATCCACCAACCTTATCCTCACAAAAGCCAACTCACACATCCAACATTCCCTTAAATATCTTACACATTGTACCTTCATGTACTTTATGTCTCCCACATTCCCACACAATATCTTTCAAATTTTCTCTTTACTAAATTCCAATCCAACCACTAATATTTCACCACATCATCATCTTTTTCATCCTCACGCTTCATTTAAAAAACAAATAAACCTTCCTCACAAACTACCTCACTTATCCACTCTCCAACATTCAAAATTCAAATTTTGAATCCTAAGCCAAAGGCTCCCCATCACCTCAACATTTCATCCTTCCAACTCACTCTTACACACATACAACTCACTTCCTCACATACAACCTCCCTCACTCTCTACCTCTCCTCAAATTTCAAATTTGAATTCTCTCTTAGGCTCCCCATCACATCATGTCAACTCACATACAACCTTATCACTACTCCTCTCACACTCCAACATTCAAATTTGAATTTCAAACCAAGGCTCCTTAACATCACATCACTCCATCTCACTCAAACTCATCTCAACCCTTCATCTCACCTTCTTCTCCAAGAAATGGAATATCCTTTAGCATATTCCCTTCTAACCTAACCATGTCAACTCACCTATCCTAACCATGGTTATTTTCTAACCTTACCTCATATTTGAATTTCAAACATCCACCATTTTCCCCCAAGCAAAGCATATTCCCTTGGCATATTCTCTTATTCTCTTAACCATGTCATCTCACTTAACTCAACCAAGGTTTGTTCTCAGCCCAACTTCTCTCATACACTTCCCTCTCTCACACAATTTGAATTTCAAATTCAAATTTCTCCCTCTCTCTCTACTTCTATGTAACAATTCACAATTTCGGGGTCATTATTTAGTTGTTTAATTTTTACTTAATATTTTATTTTAAGTAAATTTACTCTTGCGAGTAACTAGATAAGTTATTCCGCGTACGTCGTTAAACATACATTTAACTTAAACTGACACCTGACTATACTAAGTATAAATATTTTTGTGCATTTTTGTTTCTTACAATCATAAATTAAATATCTCATTTTTACTTTTGCATTTTTAATTAAATTTTGTACATTTTACGTTTTGCGCGGTTTCAATTTTTAAACATCAAGTAATCATCCAACAAGCTCAAGGATCACCTAAAATATCAAAATAGGTTTTGATGTCAAGTTTTAATATTTTTGTAAGTCTTGTGTTAAAAACTTAAAGTTAGTAATTACCGGGATCAAACTATACAATCTATACCATAAATAATCAAATATAATTTAAGATAATACAAAACTTACACAACTCTTGTCCATGTGCCACGTTTGAAATATATGATAACAACCCTTTTGTTGAAAATGTGTTACTCATATAATCTAAACCCACGTACCCTTAATTTACTTAACCATATAAAGGTTGCATTAGACTATCACACGTATTATGCCCAATAAGCAAATAAGAAAGAAACGTGTAAATCATATGGAGTTTCAATCATGCATGCATATTACTTTATCATTCTATGCTAAACCATGCACTAGTCTTTGAAACTCACATCATTATAGGAACTGTTAGATTTCCTCTTAATTATTTGGTGATGTTGTGAAGAGTCGAGTTTCAATAGTGCTGTCCATTTAAATTACGACTGTAAGTTTGACCAATCTTCTTTGTATCTCTTTGTAAGGCTATGTGTAATGGTAAAGCCCTATCATGGGGCATTTTCTGACACGTGGCAGCCCAGTCAGCAAATGGGCTTGAGGGCTTTAGGTGTGTAATGGTTGGTGGGGCGTTTCGCGACATGTGTCATTTTTTTTTTCTTTTTCTTTTTTTTTATTCAACCAAACAATACATTTTTATTTAAAACAATATAATTTAAAACTAAAACACAATTTCATTAAAATAAAATAGAAACATTACATGATTCTAAAAAAAAAAAAAAAAAAAAAAAAAAAAAAAAAAAAAAAAAAAAAAAAACAAAAGATTACATAACTTTATTTTTAGAACCCGAAAGCATCACATAAATCCATATTTCTTTGCAATGTCTTGTTTGAGCGATTCGGCAAGTTGACGTTCCACCCCCGTGAGGTGCGAGATGTCCCGCCCCAATTCCTCCAAGTCTTTTTTCTTTGTGATCATTGCAAGATTTTCATAGTGTTTTTCTTTTTGCAAACGACGTCGCGCTGCCTCCGCCGCAATTTCTTTAAGAGTAGCCGCTATTTCCTTCTCCGTCTCGTCTTCGGTATCGGCTTTTTGCTTTCCTCGAACACTACACCTACCTGGGGGCCGTGCCTTTTCGAGCACCACAACCTCTTCGAACTCTTCTTCCACATCATTTAGGTCAAAGTTGCGGCCATCGGATGTTTGACTTTGGGGGTCGGTAGAAGAGGATGTCTTTGATTTTCTCGAGGGCCTAGTCGTTCGAACCTCGAGCGGTACTTGATGTTCCCACTTTGGATGGCCGTGTAGGATGCTCCAAACTTTTTCATACCCGAAAACCGCGAGCTTCGTTGACTTATACTCCTCTTTCACGGCGGATAATGGCCAATTGGCATTTTCACCACTTGGAATGTTATTCTTTTTTCGGTTGTAAATGTTGTTGAAAGCTATACATTTGGTGTTGATGTCGGTCCATTTGCCGGAAATCATATCCGGTGTACGGTACGTCTCATCAACCCCCAACCTCCTATAGAACGCTTCTCTAACTCGCCGTGCAAACGTTGGTCCCCTTTGAAAATTTGCTAAACAAAAAAAAAAAAAAAAAAAAAAAAAAAAAAAAAAAAAAAAAAAAAAAAAAAAGATATTATATTAAAAAAAAAAAAAACCGCTTCTAAAAAAAAATTACGATTCTAAAAAAAAAAAAAAGATTCTTAAAAAAAATAATAACGATTCTAAAAAAAAAATTACGATTCTAAAAAAAAAAAAAAAAAAAAAAAAAAAAAAATTACGATTACAAAAAATAACGATTACCAAAAAAAAAATAACGATGAGTTAAAAAAAATACCGATGATGGGATCCTCCGCAATTTCTAGCCAAGCACGACCTAAAGCCATCGTCTCATCATCGGTCCATGTTCGGATTTCTCTTGGTTTTCTCGGCTCGGTAGTGGCTTTTTTTTGTGTGACCTCCTTTTTGGTTTAGAGGGTTCAGCAACCGGTTGCTTATCCGGAGGCGTCTCCGGTACTGTCTCGTCTTCTTCGATGTTGATAGTTGTCCCCGAGCCTTGAGACGCGATGGGTTGGTTGAAATTGGCAAACCCGTAATTTTGACCATAACCGTAGTTTTGAAAGGTGGACATGGTTTGCATCGGATGCATCGTTTGCATTGGTGGCATCGGCGGCATCGTTTGTGAAAGCAAGTTCCAAAGTTGCGCATTTGAGAATTGGTCTTCGCCTAAATCGTTATTGCGACGAGGTGGTACGAAACCGGGATTGTAGTTGTGTGGAAGGTTTGGACGGTTAGGAAACATATTTGATTTTTTTTTGTTAAAAGATGTAGAGTGTTGTGTGAAAAATAGTAAAAAAAAACTTTGGTTTATATAGTGAAAAAAAAAGGGGAGCGTTTTTTTTTTTTTTTTTTTTTTTTTTTTTTGTTTTGAAAACTATCCGTTGGACATTGAATGTAAACGGTAAATTTTTTTTTGAAACAACAAATGGGCAAGGCGCTACGCAGCTCACGCCTTTTGGTTTTTTAGGGCCTTTAGCGCCCCTATGTAATGGAGGAGGGCGTGAAAAGGGCAAAAATAGGGTGCCTAGCGCCCCATTACACATAGCCTAAGTCTAACCATTTATTTACTCTAGAATATCTCAAATTCATCATTTTATTTGGGGATAAATCTTTATACGGATTTGTTAAACACAACCTCATGGGTTGTGTGTAAGCCTTCTATAAATATATAATTAATATTTAATGAAAATTTAATAAGCTCTAAATATTTCATAGTTAACATCACTTACCTTTTTTATAATGATAAAAATTATATAATATATATTCCATAATTATATAATTTTAATCATTATAAAAAAGGTAAGTGATGTTAACTATGAAATATTTAGAGTTCATTAATTGTCATTTTCATAAATTTGAAATTCTTACACACAACCCATAGGGTTGTGTTTAACAAAACCTATCTTTAAATACCCCACAAGTACAAGGGTGCTCACCCTAAATGCCCTATTTTTTTCCCCCAAATACCCCATAGGAGAGGGCCGCCCAAATATCTTGGGCGGATCTCCTAAAATTGTGCGAAGTGTCCCCTACTTTGTACTTACCAAGTACTAAGATGATACCACTTACAATAGGTACTTTCTTGGGAGACTGAGTCCCACATTTCTTGGGCGACTTGGGTTTTTTGTCTTTTTGTAAAAAAGTATAGTCTTATTTTATTATATAATAGTACATACGTCTTGGGCAACTGGGTCCCACTATTATTTATTCTTGGGCGACTTGTTAGATAGAGGGTACACTTTTATATTATTTTATTGTATTGAAACTTGTGTCCCATACTTTTATACTATTATACTTTATACAAATAATTTAAATACAAAATACACTTTATACTAAAATACTAATTCACTTAAAATACACTTTATACTAAAATACTTAAAATTCAAAACACACTAACCCAAAACACTTCTTCTTCTTCTATACTCACACAACCCCAGAAATACTTCTTCTTCTTCGCACTCACACAACCCCTCGCATTCCTTTACTGAAACCCTAAACACACCCACATTTTTATACTTCTTCTTCTACACTCCTGTACCATATTTTGACCCATTTTAAACCTAAGGGAAGGGCTATCAGAATATTTCGCCATCCCTGCTACTCCGGTGACAATGTCTGACGCAAAGGTAACAGTTAGATCTAGATTAGAACATATTACAACGATTAGAGGTATGTTGAATAGTAATAGAACCACCTTGTTTAGGACCACTGTATTTGGGCCATGGTTAGACATCCCCCCCTTTTCTGCAGATACCCATTTGGTAAATTATTTTTATCAAAATCAGATTAATGTCGATGAAAGTGATGATTGCCCTTCCCTTAGGTTTAAAATAGGTGATAATGTGGTTGAATTTGGACGTGAAGAATTTTATCTGATAACCGGTTTTCTTTTTGGGTCTGTTGCGAAAGAAGAAACCTACGTAGGTCGTAATGTTCGTGGGCTAAAATATAGTCCATTCTATGATCGTATGTTTCCTCATTTTCAAACCCTTAGCACTAAGAAAGTAAAGGGTGAAGAGCTTTTGGCACTGATGAAGCCTAGTCTAGCGTGGGATGCTTTATCGGATGCGGATGCTGTTAAGGTTTGTTTGTTGGTCATTGCAACATGTGTATTCATGGGTCGTGAAGGAAGGTTCTACATTCCAGACCACATGTTGAGAATGATTGAGGATTTGTCTGTTTGGAATTCGTATCCATGGGGTGAGTATTTGTGGGTACATTTGTACAAAAGAACGGTAAAGGTTGTAAAGAAGCATAATGACACTGAAGCAAAGAAGGCGGTCAAAAAATCCCTAAAGAAAGATCAAACATACAATCTGTATGGCTTTGTATGGGCCCTCAAGGTGAGATTTTACTTGTTAGATGCGGCTTTTCTAGTTGTATATAATTATCATGCTTAATATGTATACCCATAGATTTATGCTATAATTACTTGCTTAAAATGAGTTAAATGAGGTGCTTGTAGTTTCTGTTAAGATGGCTTTAAGAGTTTCATAGGTCTAAATGCTTAGAATTGAATTAAAGAAAATGTTCTGTCCATTATAGCTTTATATAGAGAGAAGCTTATTAGGTCCTTGTTTTTGCTGTTTTTATGTTCTATTTAGTGCTTTAAGTGGAATTTCAAGTATTGGGTTGAATTCATTAAGGATCTGAGAAATTAAGGCCAAATCAGTGAAATTTCTGCATCAGTATACTTATTCCCATTTCTGTCCAGATCTAATGTTCTAAGAATCAGATTCAGTGCTCATTAGTGATTGCTTATGTTTGAACTTAATGATTCTGAGTTTTTGGTTGTTAAACTTTAATAATACACCAAGTCATTTCAGTTTTGAGCTTATTTAAAGCTTAAAAATAAGCTCCAAAGTAGCCTACTTAGCCAAATGACCACTGATGAAATCAGTGATCATATGACCTAAGTGCCCCTTCTAGAGCTTATTTATAAGCATCATATAAGTTCAATTTGGTCTGATTCTTGGCCTGAGTGCTTATTATTGTTCAAATGTTCCTTTTTCCAGATATGGATTTTGGAAACGTTCCCTAACAGCATGCAGTGGTGGAGCAAAGACCCTACAAAGACCCACATGGTGTAGCCTGGTCAAAAATGAAAACCTTTGAAAAAAAACATTACTCCATGATATTTGATCCCGTAAGTAAACCCTGTATATACCCGAAAATTAGTTATGCATTGTTTGTTTATATTGCGTTCATCATATAAGGTTGGTTTGTTTTTCTTCTAGGGTTTTAAACCAATAAACAAGCTGGTTCCAAGAAATGACGAGGTAGTCCTTCCATGGTACATTCGTAGCATGGATTATATCCGAGGACTACAGTTGCAAGCGACAGTTGCAACAAATATGTTGGTTGAGCCAATCGCTATTGTACAAGATGGTGGTGATGATGTTCATGTTGGGGATGTTGGCGGTCATGATGTTGGTGGTGATGATGTTCATGTTAGTGACCATGTTGGTGATGATGGTGGTGAAGGAGGTGGAGTTGGTGGTGATGGTGGACAAGGAGCTGGAGTTGCTGGAGAAGGAGCTACAGTTGGTGATGATGGTGTTGATGATGTTCATGTTGGTGGTGACGGTGGACAAGGAGCTGGAGTTGGTGTAGAAGGAGCTGGAGTTGGTGATAATGGTGGAGAAGGAGCTCGTGTTGGTGGAGAAGGAGCTGGAGTTGGTGGCGATGGTGGAGAAGGAGCTCGAGTTGCTGGAGAAGGAGCTAGAGTTGGTGATGATGGTGGATAAGGAGGTGTAGTTGGTGGTGATCAAAATGTTTCCGACGAGGCTGAAGTGTTGGCTAGAGCTTAGATTGAAGCTGAGCTTAATTCTATTAAGTCAACAGTCGGAGGCATTGAAGAACGTGTTGGAGACTTTGATGTCTCAAACCTGTTAAGTGAGCTAGAGGTTGTTAAGAAAAGGATCGGGGTGCTTGAGGATGTGTTAGGAGTACGGTTTGAACAAAAGGTATGAATAGGTTTGAACAAAATTTGTATTCCTGTTTCAATTGCAGACTGTTTTGAATTCCTTTTCTTTCTATAAGCATAAACCAATTTGTATTACTGTTTCAATTGCAGAATGTTTGCCCAGATGTGCATGCCGACACACCTGTGAAGGCCAGTGTTGTTGATCATGATGATCATAAGTTGTATTATACGGACACACAAGGGTTTCAAGGCCCCATGACACAACTTATGAAAGCCGCCTTCCCCTCGCCATCTGATCCTTGTACGGAGTTTATGCAAGTGGACGATAACAGTAGGTTTGATTGTTCGTCCTTACCGAATTTGAATTCATCATTCTCCGAATTTGGTGATGATGGGATTGAGCTTCCACCTCATGATGTATGTATATATTTACAGTATTACTTCATTTATATAATATTAAATTATTATTTTTCTTTTTTAGTTGTATTAAGACAATGAAATATACTACCCTTTTGTTTTTTTTTAAGATTTGATCGATATGGATGTCGATAATAAGGAAACTGAGGAGGTGGCGGGAAGCGAGATACAACAACAAGTGGCTGGGGACAGGCCTCAAACAGAACAACAACCGTCTGGGGAGGGGACTGAAACACACGATGAACCGGCTGGGGACGGGGGTAATGGAGGTGACAAGGGAGTGGAAGTTATTTGCATCGATGTGGAGGTCTACACGGAAGATGTTCAGGTAATTTTTTTTTGTTAAATCAATATTATGGAACGCTGCAATACATCACATGCAAAACCAAATAAGTTTACCCAACAGAAACATAGATGGTCGATGCACATATGGCACAACCTTTATTGAAACGATTCTAGATTCTTTAGACCCATAACTTGACCCATCGCATCCCACAACATATGTCTCACACGGGCAACATACCGTTGAGCCTCTGAATAAATATATCAATTTCTTTGCTCCTCATCTCCATCTCCGCAGCCAATATCTGCAACTCCATCACCTTTCTCTCATCTTTGTATTGAAGCTCCCTCAGAAACTGTGCCATTTTTTGAGGCACTCTCTGCCCAACATATGTCTCCAACTCTGCAATAAGAATAGCCCTCTCACGATTGTTAGCATTCACCTTGTTACACATTGCACCTATCTCTCTAGCCAATCTAATATACTCAATTCCTTATGTTTGGCAATACAACTTTACCATGTCTTCCCACTGGTACGAATTCGCCGCTGCCCGAAGCTCAGCCACCTTTACATTATTTGCCATTATTCCTTATTTTTTTTCTTTGAGATGTGAATAAAGAACCCTCTGTCCACTCTTAAATAGCAATAGCTCTTAAAGAGTCGTCAAGTTGAATTCACTTACATGCAAACAGTGCACATTTGTGTCCACTAAGTTGTAGCAAAAACCAAACCACAAAGTCAGTCATATTCAATCATCATTTATATTTTAAAATAATTAACCATGAGTGACACAATATTCCTGACCCCTAGTACCCACAGCACTTTATTTTTGCCTAAAAAGCCAATGTAGATAAATCCAAAGACTTGTATATGCTATATATTCAAGTTGTGTTTTGTATATAATTTATAATTTATCATGTGTTGATGATAGCGTTACTTTTGTTCAGGGACAATATATCTCCCCTCCTGACATCAACGTTGTACGAGAGAATGTAAGGACCATTTTCAGCGGACTTAAAAGAAAGAGGAAACCAAGCAAATTTAACAGCTCTCCTTATACCAATCCTCCAGACACTACTCCAAGAGTCTTGAGAAAGCGTTCATCGAGAATCACTCAGGAAAACATATCCCCTCCTAAAGGTCCTGATTTTGACAATACTTTGCAAGTGCCACAATTGGAACCATTTGTAGAGGTATGTAAAACTTTAACTATATATTCCCGTTACTTAGTTGCCTTGATGTCTTGCAACATAGTTACATTAGTTTATATTAGATGGAACAACCATTAAGTAATTTTTTTTTGTATTTCAGAACCTGTCAAGAGCCCCGAAGGCGAAGAAACATACGATCACTGTGCCACCTTCTATTCTAAAGTTTGTTAAAAGCGGCGATGAAAGTAAGTTCATTTTTCCATGGGGCAATCAAGACACGGTTGCTGATCGCCGTTTCTGGATGTGTATATTGGGCATAGGTAAGGAAAGCGACGGATGGCTTAGGGATGAGGTACGTATAAATGAGTGGATACTTTTTTACGTTAAATCTTAGTTTGTCTATCACTATTGTAGCTTGCAACATAACACAAACTTATGCACATCTTTAATTAACAAAAAACAGCACATAGACGTATTGGTTGACTTGCTGTGGACATTCCGACCACCAGATGCAGATTGGGCTATGGCCGGTTCATTTTTCCAGCCCTTGTGTCATGGACAATAACATACGAAGCTTTTGGTCAAATGGTGTCAAGTATCCAGTGGCTTGGTCAAATGTCGAGAAGGTATTTATATCTTATGTTTACATTATGTATATTATTTTTCACCCCTTGTGTGATGGCCAATAAATTGTTGTTGCTAAAATATAGGTGCTATTTCCAATTAATGAGCCGAAGGAGCATTGGGCGACAGCGGAGCTTCATATACGTACAGGTGTTGTAACAATATATGATTCGCTTCCCAAATATACAAAAAGACAAGAGTGGTGGAATAAGACCATGCCAGCAGAATTTGGAAAAAAATTGGCTAGGTATCTTAAAGCCGAAGGGGTGTTGCAGGAAAAAGGCATAGATGTCGATGGTTATGAGATAACTTGGAAATATGCAGAGGATGTCCCCACCCAATGCAGTGGATATGGTGACTGTGGAATATGGGTGTGTATAAACCTTTACCGGTTGGGTAATAATATGTCATTAAAGGTAGACAATCCTGCAATAGCAGCTCTAGCCTATTGTGAACGATTTTATTTTCACCAACAAGATGATTCGCTTCCTATATGCCAAAAAAACTCATTTAAAAACATGCCCATGCCTCCTAGCGCCCCTAATCCGCTCATTAAAAACATCCTTCCCAATAAAACCTCATTTAAAAACGATAATAGTTTTTACTTGTATAGGGAATTTTTTAATAAGGCAGAATGAATGTTTGCTATAGGAAAGAAATCATTAATTGAAGGATTTGAATACGTAGTTATAAAATCTGAAACCACGAGGTACAGCGTAAAATGTAGTAACAAGGTTGCCCATGAAATATATACACTTATAAAGTTAAAGTGGGTAATAAATTCTTTGTATCAACTGTAAACGACGTGCACACATGTTCAAGAACTGAACTACATCCTAATCATCGTAATGCTACAATGAAATTACTAAGTCACTTAGTTTGCGAAAAAATGAAAGATAATAGCAGAGTATATAAAGTGAGGGACATACAAAAAGATATTAGGCTTGAATGGAAAATAGACGTTTCTTACAAGCGAGTTTAGGGGGGAAGGAATTTGGCGTTTGAGTTATTGAACGGTAAACCTGAAGATTCGTTTGAGAAGTTGCCTTATTATTGCCACAACTTAAAGATGGCAAACGAGGGGACGGTAACACACATTGAAACAGACGACGAAGGAAGATTTAAGTTTTTATTTATAGCATTTGGTGTTGCGGTAAGCATCGTTTTAATTATTAATATACATATAATTATATGTACATATTTGAAAGTATTTTATGTTTGTTTAAGTTGTTATGTTATTACAAGTAATATATGGTTAATCATGTAGATTCGGGTTATAGCCTTCATGCGGCCGTTGTTGATAATCGATGCCGCGCATCTAAAAGGGAAATATCTTGGAACAAACTTGCTTGCTGTTGGTATGGACGGTAACAACCAGATCATACCAATCGCTACCGGTGTCTCACAGGGTGAGACCGGTGAATCATGGACATTGTTTTTGAGAAAATTGAAAGAGTGCATCGGTGTGGTACCTGGTTTGGCGATTATCTCAGATAGGCATGCAGCGATTATACAAGCGTGTAATACAGTTTTTCCAGGTTGCTTTCATGGTAACTGTTGCCGTCACTTGATGATGAATTGAAATTTGTAGGGCGAGAAGGTCAAGAATATTTACTGGAAGGCGTGCAAAAGTTATAAGACGGAAGACTTTCATAAACCAATAACTGAGCTTAGGCCAAAAAGACCTGGAGCGGTAAAAAAACTCGAAGAAGCAGGTTTTGATAAGTGGTCAAGGGCATATTGCCCAGCAAAAAGATACAATTACTTGACGTCAAACAGTGCAGAATCAATTAATGCTTTAACGAGAAAAGTTCGAAAGGTTCCAATAACAATGCTCATGGAGTATTACAGAAGGCTTTTACAAGACTGGTATTTTGAACGTCGAGAAAAATATCACGGTAATTAGTGTCTCAATTATTGTTGAAATAATAAGAAGCAAAATGTTTTACATTTAAAAATAATAACAACTTTTTTTTATGTTTTCACCAATTGTTTAGAGGCACCGGAATTTGAACTTACTGATTGGGCAACTGCGAAGGTGAAGGACAGAATGTTAAAGAGTTGTAACTGGGAAGTTAGAGGCATTGCCATGTGTGCTGTGTATCAAGTACTAGACCATCATAATGCTCATATAATTGATTTTGTAAAAAGGGAATGCACGTGCAGGTATCTAATATAACCATGTTGTTTAATAAGCTGCAAATTGTTTGTTGGTGACTGGCATCTGTTTACGTTCCACATGCAGGAAATGGCAACTTTCGGGGCTACCTTGTGGTCATGTGTGCGCCGTATGTAGGGTAGAATGTTTGACTAACTGTAACAAATGGGCATTACCATGGTTTACGAAAACCAACCTGAAAGGCACATATCATGAAATGGTATTTCCTTTGCCAGAAGAAGAAAAATGGCATAATCCAGGTAACTTGCAAAAGGTTTTACCACCGGTGATGAAGCGACAATCAGGAAGACCAAAAAACGAAGATCGTATTCCATCAAAAAAATGAGGAGCCAAAAGGTAAAAAATGTGGTAGGTGTGGATCCAAAGGTCACACCCGTGAAGCATGTATGGAACCATTGCCAACAATAGAGGTAATTTTGAAACTTGCTACAATTGTATAACTCATGTTTGTGTCCTAGTCGTTGCTCATATAATAAATATGTTTGCAGCAAAGTCGTAAGGGAAGTCGTAAGCGTAAGACAGATACTGAAAGCGAAGTGGTAGTGGAGCCGAAAACAGATGGGGATGATGAGTATTTCCGTAATGGCAGAATTTACGCGGATTGGGAAGACTTACAATGGATGGGTGAAGCATCTAACAACCTTTATGAGGGTGACGCAGTCTGGGGCGGTGAACCATCTAATTCTGTCATCAACCTAAATTCATACTCGGAATCATATAAGCCTTATCACTTGGATGATTTCTGATCCTATGTGTGTGTTTTTTCTGTGTAGTCTTATATGTATGAACTGTAGGCTTATTGTCTTTATGTGTGAACTGTTTTATATGTATAATATACTACTTAAGTTGGGTTACTTTTGTTTTATGTCTTTATGATCTTCAAAATATCTTTAGGATATATGCATGCATTATTGGTAACAATTTAAAAGCATATATATGCATGCATTAATAAAAATAATGTTAAGTTAAATAAAGTGTACCTGGTGAAACAACTTTCTAGCAAGGTTTACATCACATGCAAGTCCATGAGTCGTTTAACGCTACTAGTGTGCTGCAAATAAATTATCTAAGTGAGCAGTAACCTTAATTGAAATAAATAAACCAAACAAGCTTAACCAAATTATGAAACTGTCTTACTAGTTAATGCAGTCGAATACCCAAGAACAAGCCATGAGCCAAAACAAATCCATCACATTTTAATGTACAAGGATACATACATGACAACCAAAGTTTAATGTACTAGTCCCATAATAGGGATCATATTACATAACATATCCTAAAAAAATTCTATTACAACAAAATATAATTGTTCGAATTACAACCACCATAGTCAACAATTACCAACCACACACTCTGTGTTGGAAAAAGAACCTAGCCATATGCTCACGGTAAGCAATAGCTGCTTGAACAGGACTTTCCACGTCCAATGACTTCCCAGGTGCCAATCGGTATAATAATATACAGACCCAAATACCGCAATCACCAAACAGGCCCCCCTGCTCTGGAACGTTCTTTGCATATGTAAAGGTGATGGCATACGTTTTAGGATTTATACCTTTCTTCTCGAAGACATTGGCTTGGTCTAGAACAATCGGAAGTCCAGCCTGTAGATAGATTGAAACGTATTAGCAAAAACAACCACAACAACACTATAAAATAATGAAACAAAACATAAAATACTGACAAAAGAAGCATAAACATAGATTCATTGAAAAGATACACATTACAAAAGATTATAACCGATAACCTACAGCTGGATAACATAAACTACGTACGACCCTTCTAAACCATAAAGCATGTTTAAACATGAACATACACTGACTACAAAAGATACTTGAATGCAACATGGTACACAACCGATAAAACCCAATGATCTAATAAGCCATTTTAACATCATGAGTTTGCAGAATGAGTGACTCGCAGCTGGGACTGATGAAAAAGGAAGCACCATTTCCCTCGGCACCCATATTCTGAAAGGTACCGGAAGCAACATTGTAGAGTACAAGAGTCGTAACCCATTCTTCCGGGTTCTGAACTTCGAGTATTGGGTCGTTGTTATCAGCAAATCCAATTAATTTCAGTGCACAAGGGGTAGGAATGGTAATTAGACAGTCAAACGATTCAATGTTTCCCCCAACCACCTCTAAGATCCATACACAGAATACATAGTTGTCCTCACCATTTATGTTTCCGGAAACAACTACGTTGTCTCTTAGGTTAGAAACATAGAATGGTAAAGGAAGTTTGACTAATAACTGGTCTGGTATGTCTAAAACTTGGAAACGCTGGGTCACCAAGTTGAAAGAAACCATCATATAGCTCTTGTATAAGCTAACATCATTAGCAAACAACTTTTCATAAGCACACCAGAAGATACGCCCATCAACAACAGCTTGAGTTGCCTTTTTTAGTCGGATTGATTGACGAGGCAAAAACTGATTTTCTAAAATCTTCAATTCTTTTGAGGAGAAGGAGAAAAGTAAGACACACCATGGATTTTGAGGATTGAACGGATATGAAATCTTTAGAATTGTTGGGTCTAGGTTGTCAGGTCGAACCCCAAAAGCCAATAGACGCTTTTCATATTCATGGCCAGTTGTCAGATAAGGGACAAATGTTCCCACTGATCTTCTGATCGATGGGTTCCAAACAAAAGCCATGTAGTGAGGAAGAATTGGTCCATACGAAAAACCCCAAACTCCGTGTGAGTAGCCAATAGGTATCAAGTCAGAAAAAGATAGGTTTGTAGGTACAAGTGTTAAAGAGAAATTCTGACAAAGGTAAGACATGTAACCTTTATACCCTTGCTGATAGCGTAAAACATAGGGGAAACTATCAGCTGGGCGAACCCCGCAACGAGCAGTGAAATGCAAGGTGTCAATGCCAGCCTTCCAACCCTTTGATACACTTCGGCATTGAAGTATGTGCTTGACAGGAAGCCTACGGACAATGTCCATTTGAACTTCAAATGGAATGTTGTCAGACATGGTGCAAAGAAGAAGAGTATAAAGGTATAGATGGAGCTGTAATTGTAGTGTGGGTGTAGAATGGTGTAAAGAAGAAGAGTATAAATAAGACTTAACATTTAAGAAGATACTTTTCTAAGTACCTGAACTTTAAGGAACACTCAATGGGCAATTGTACTTACATAGAGTTTAAAGAGTTGACTTATGTTACATTTAAGAAGATACTTGTCCAAGTACCTGAACTTTTAATATACAAGTACCTGAACTTTAAAGACTTATAGTTGAAAGTGAACTAGTATATTGATCTTAGTATGTAAGTGTTAGTCATAAAAATGTATCAAATGTATTTGAGACTGTTATAAGCAACACATGTATGTATAAAGACAACAAAAACCAAATGCATTTCAGCTTTTACTAGTATTATTTAGTAACAAATTTAAAGTTTTACCTCTAAATATGCCCGCATATTTAAATACCAAGGACGGCACTCAGGTTCATGCTTTTCACCACTGTCATAAAACGTTACAACCCCTGTCCTGATATCGAACTGGGCCAGAAACCAATGTTTTTCCTTTTAGCTGATAGGCATAAAAACCTGTAAAGAAAAAATAAAAATAAATGTATATATGTCGTGTTCTGAGGTAAATAAGTCAATATATGTATACAAAGAGGATGAATACACGTATTACCTGGTCAACATCGGCCCATGGAATTTTGTACTTGTTTCCATTAGCATACCAAATGGGGATAGAGTCCTGCAAGAGCAGCTGAACAAAGTATGCACTAACCATAGCCCAATCAGCGTCTTCGGGTCTGAAATGCAACATGTATTCGACCCACAGCTCTATGTGCTGTGAAAACCAACGCAAAACAGTATTTGTGAGACAAATACCATAAGAAATGAAAAATAATAGATTTACAATAACTATAAATGATAAAGTACGACTCTGACCTCATCCATGAGCCACCCTTTTTTTGGAGGATCTAAACAAACTAAGCTCTCCCAAAACCTCCGATCAACACGTACTGGTTCTTTGGACCAAGGAAATATATAATGAAGGGGCCCCGGCTTTCCAAGGAATTCGTCGTAATCATTATTAAGATGTACTTTGCCGATAAAATTGTTGCAGCGAGTAAGATTCTACACACAGATTGTTACCATATTAGAAAAAAATAACATTAACGTTAAACGTAAGAAAATACAAATTGTTTTGATACCTCCACCCAAGGTTGAACATCTTTTAAATACTCAGTCATATCTGGATCCCGACAGCCATAAGGAGGTGTTCGATTTTTTTGAGCTTTCACAAATTTTTCGGACCAGTAATACGACGACTCAGAGCCATCTTTTTTACTCCTCTTGTCAGGTTCCATGTCTGCCTTTGCTCTTTTCCGATGTCCTGAATTATAAAAAGCAGATAACTTTTTCTTCTTCTCCCGTTCAATCTTCAACAGCTCTTCCCTTTCCAACCGGCGTTTCGTCTCCTCTATCAACGCATTATGAAACTCCTTTTCCATAAGCTTTTGTTCTTCCATCTTCCACCTTTCTTCCTCTTGCTTCCTCAGGCTTAATTCCTCTTCCAAAAGATACTCCTGTCACAAGAATTGATGTGTTCATACAAGGTATAATATATTATGGTTGATATTCTTTGTAAAAACACATTACCTGTAAAATATCATCATCAGAGTCGACATCTATCTGCTCTGAACGACTTGTCGAAATAAGAGAGTCAACCATTACAAAGAATTCAGATTTTAGTTTTTCTCGGAATTCATAGCTTAGATGAGAAAACGATTGACTGAAATCCAATTTCTCTTGTATATGAAAAAACGGAGGCATTGTTAAATTGAATAAAGTAAAAAAATTGCTTTATAATTTGGCAAGTAAGCTATCGGAACCAATGTGTTTACCCGAAATTCGCAAGTTTTTTCGCAAGCAAGAACCTACAAAGTATTTTTAAAACTCATTAAAATAATTGGACAATCATATAAATAGATATTATTGCTAAATGCATTATATTACTGTATATAAAAAATCACCTGAATAACCCGAGCATTCAACTCCTGAATCACACAATCCTTAAGGCTGATCTCAGTAATAAGACTACTGGTCTGAATCCTAGGAACAAGCGGTAAATACTTTTTTTCTGTCCTCCCACGTTTTCGACAAGCATCCAACTTCTGTAGATAAACATTGTAATCATGTGGTACTCTTGGTTTACGAGTCCTTGGTATGTACCCCATGAAATACTCCCGTAATTGGATATACCAATCCGACTGCTGCTCGGCTATTGTTGCTTTCAAGTCAAAATTTATCTTCGAGTCCTACAAAAAAATCAACCAAAAGAAGATCAAAAAATAAGTTGAATACAACACAAAAGAAAATAAATAGTAGGAAATATGATATTCTATAAGGTTTTACCTTGCCAAATAGCAATCCATAATCCGATCTTGTAAACACTTCTTTCTTTGACCAGGCTACAGCCCTTGGTATGACATCTGGGACTTTATTCCACCAATTATTGCTTCTATCAAACGACTCAAGAATCCATATCTATAAATTTAAAGATTGCGTTAGGCTGACAAAGATAATCCAACAATAAAAACTCATACAATTATACGAAAAAAAAGGAATAACCTTGAAAGCCCAAACAAATCCTGCAAGTGTATACGTTGGAACGTACTTCCGCAATGCTTCTAGTCCTTTAAGGTGTTCCCACTTGTGTCTGTCTACGACATTCAATATCTGATTGTACAATTGCCTCCAAATGTGCTCCCCCATGGAAACGAATTCCATGCTTCAAGGTCTTCAACCAAACGCAGGAGTTTATCATCCACTTGTTCAGCCAACAACCGACCCATAAAAATTACCTCTAGCGCTAACAGTAGACACACACGGACTGCATCTTCATCAGATAATTTACCGAATAACTCTTCATCCTCAAGAACACCAAGAAGATCTAAGTTTGAAAGTCTTACCCCCATTTTTTTTGGAAATACCCTTGTCTTAAATTTTATATCCCTTTTACTATACAAGTCAGAGCTAACCCATTTTCCAAAACGAAAACCTGTTATTAGAGAAAACTCGGGATGACCAAAATGTAGACTACGACCATCCACATTATATATGAGGGGCATGTCAAAGTGTGCATCATCTACATAACCCTGTTTTTGTAGTATATAATCTAACATATGTGGTTCATGGTCAAAAAATAAAATATCCAACCATCCTCCAAAACAGGTAATCCTAAATAAAATCCTTCGCTTTTCATTCAGCTTTTCTCTAATTAAGGAAAAGTATTTCAATTTACTCCTAACGATGACTTTGGCTTCATATTCCTTTGAGAAAAAATAAATAAATAAAGCCAGCTTAGGAAAATAATAAGAAAAGGAAGACAAAAAATAGTTAACCAGTTAAAATATGCAAATGTTGAGTCTAGAATAGAGTCTGAGTAACAGGACTCGTCTTGACGGCGATAATGAAGGAGTGTGGATAATCATGAACCATACACACTATATCATTATTGCAATCAAAACGTCTCAATTATAAGGGCAGATCTATCTAACGTCGTAGATGGGTTCCATTGCTTTGTTTTTTGGACACCGTCTTATACCGGATGTGTCTTTGATCTTGATAACAAGCTTTGGCACTTTCAAGAATGTATTTTGATTGTACGGACAAAATTGTTAATGAAGGTACATTCTTCAAAGTGCCAAAACTGATTATCAAGATCAAACACACAACCAGTATAAGACGGGTTCCAAATTAAGCAATACAAGCCATCTACAACGTTAGATAGATCTACCCTAATAATTGAGGTTGCGCAATCAGACTTTCTTAATTCCAGTTCTATGTTTGATATTGCTCACTTATATGTGGCGAATATATATATTAATTATGTATATTCTACGACGCTAGAGAGAGCATGGTGATACAACACTTAGATCGATCGCAAAGACAAAAGCAAAGGTTTCCAATCACAGTATAGTCTACACCCGGGTCACGGACCCGATTAGTAAACAATACTAAATACTTAAGCCCACCACGTATGGGCCGCTATGGCGATAACTGGACTACCAGTTATACGGTTTGGGCCTACAAGGCCCAAGCCCAAAGTTATTTTCGGATTGGATATGGAGTATCTCCTAAATAAAGGGGATATATACCAAATATCCGATATCGGCGAATACGCCGAGGAGTAGGGAACACGAAACCTACTAGGGTTTCACGTGTATATAAAGGGCACCCAGGCCCTCGGTAAAGGTACGATCTACTAAAACCCTAACTCTTCACTAAACCCTAAACTTCGATTACTTACTCTCACGCCGGAGGATAATCGGGGGAGACAATCCCTCGATAAGCCTAACGTGTTTGCTCTTTTTCTTAGTGCGCAGGTTCCATCAAGCATTAAGATCTAATTGGTACGAGAAAAGGAGTCTTAACAAGGAACGCCCAACTTTTGTATCAACAAGTGGCGCCATCCGTGGGACCCTACACTAAGAATTTTACCAAGAACTAGAATGACGAAACACGGAAGTCACAAGAGTCCGCATGGGAAGAAAGCGCACGATGACCCACTAGGGAAGAAGCATCAAACTGATGCGGCCTCTAAGCAGGCCTCTGGGACAACCAGCACGCCTGGAAGCTTAGGAGCGCACTCAGATCTGGTCTTTCCTACAGTGGAATCACTTACCAGGACTACCCCCGCTATTACAACAAGTACTAGCGCGATAGAACTGGAGCGCACTCCTCTTGCCATGCCAGAGGTGAACTTCACTGAACCTCCCAATGCGCCTATCCGAAACAAGGATCCTGCCTTGGAAACAGACTCCATCGCGCTAGAAGGAGTCACTTCTGAATTGGCGCCAAGCGACTTTGTATCTCAAAACTACGAAGCCTTGGCTGCGCTCATGCGAGAGGAGGAAAGAAGAGGTCAAGCCAAAGTCTGCACGCCAGACTCAACTTTGACCCTGAGCATGAGGCGTCCCCACCGCGCTACCGAAAGGAAAGACGCGAGAAGGATAGCCGCAAACAACCAGTGTTTACCAGGATTGGAAGGAGGGTTATGGATGATGAAGCAGCCGATCTTCAACATCTGGAGGAGCCTGAAGAGGGGGAACGGCGCGCCAATGTCCACGCTAGGCTTGGCAGTCGCAGGATTCAGGATAGGCTTGGGCGACGGTGTTCCCCAAGTGAAAGCCCTTCCAGCTCTGATTCTGATGATAGTCGGCGCAAGCGCCGCAGAGGAACAAGCTCAGATTCTGATAATAGTCGGCGCAAGCATCGCAAAAGAGTGCGCTCATCCTCAAGTGATTCCTCGGACAACGAGGACAAAGAAACTGGACACTGGAAATCAAGAGGAAAATATCGCGACCAGGAAGACGAAGACATGTCTCTTCCCTGGCGTCGCCAAAAGGTTGATGCGTTCACTAGACGCATCAGCGATTTTTCGGAAAATAAGAAAAGGCGCATGCCTGCTAACGTCAAAACATATGATGGGACAGGTGATCCTGATGATCACCTAAAAATTTTTGAATCAGCAGCCACTATCGAAAATTGGCCACAACCTGTGTGGTGCCATATGTTCAACTCTACATTAGTAGGGAATGCGCGCAACTGGTTTAGCAAGCTTCCACGTAGAAGCATCGGTGGGTTTGAAGAGTTGCGCAAGGCGTTTCGCTTAAACTTTACTCAAAGGAAGAAGTGCGCCAAAAACCCTGTCGAACTCGCTAGGGTTAAACAGCGACAAGGGGAATCCACAAGCGCTTTCATGGAACGCTTTAAGGACGAGTGCATGCAAGTCAAGGCGTGTCCAGAGATACTAAAAATATCGGGTTTTATGAATGCAATCAATAACCCAGATTTGATAAAAAAGTTAAACGATAAGGTTCCCCTAACTTTTGACGAACTCATGAAGCGCACGAGGTCTTTCGTCCAAGGAGAAGCAGCCGCTGCGGATAGCAAGAAGGGCTACTCGAACCATAGGCCACAAGAAGAGTCAAGGAGACAATCCAATGACCAGAGTGGCAATCGTAATAAGAGTTATCGTACTCAAGGCGGTGGAAGGGGAAACGACAAGTACACCCCATTAACAAAAACTCCAAAGGAGATATTCGCGACTGAAGGGGCGAACTTCCCGAAACCACCACCAATGCGCACCCCAGAGGATCGGCGCACAGGGAATGGTTATTGCGAATACCATGGACAGAAAGGCCACACAACCAACGAGTGCAGTCCAACTGCGCCAATTGATTGACAAATTGGTAAAGGAAGGAAAGATGGACCACCTCGTAAAAAACATCAGAGAAGGGAAAGACAAACCAAAACCAGGGGCCAAGAAAGAGACATCAAAAGAAAAGGCAGATATCATCTACATGATACAGCCATGGCACGCGCGACAAGACAGAAAGTCAGTCAACGGTTTTCTAAGGGAAATGAAATTTCTTTCCCCTCCCTGACTGCGAACAACGCAATAGTGGATCCACTTACCATTGAAATACATACGGGGGGTCACGACATCCGTCGCATGTATATAGATGGAGGTGCATCCGCTGATATTATATATGAACACTGTTTCAAGAAGCTGCGACCTGAGATACAGAGTCAGTTGATCCCAGCCACAACGCCGCTCACTGGCTTCATAGGGGAGAAGATATGGCCCATGGGGCAATTACGTCTACTTGTAGAAGTTGGTGACAAACCACACTCTACGGTCACCTGGATGAACTTCATGGTAATCAGATCCCCCTCTCCGTACAACGGCATCATCGGGAGACCTGGAATATCATCCATCCGCGCCGTGCCATCCACAGCGCACGGGATGCTCAAGTTCCCAGTGGAAGGAGGTATTGTCACTCTTTACAATACCACCATACCACCCAAAGAATGCAACGCAGTGACAAATGACGTAGGCGATGTTCCAGAACAGCGCGCAATCAAAGTCCCAAACCTAAAGGTCGCCATTCACCCTGACTACTCGGATCAACAGGTATCTATTGGCGGGTCTCTGTCTGACAAAGGCAAATCAGCTATATGCGCACTCCTGCAAAATAACTTAGATATTTTTGCATGGGAACCAAAGCATATGACAGGAGTGCCACGCTCCATCACGGAACACAAGCTGCAAATCCGACAAGGATATCCTCCAATACGACAGAAAAAGCGCGGACAAGCCCCAGACCGCGCAAAAGCCATCCTGGAAGAAGTACATAAACTAGTAGACGCAGGCATCATGCGGGAAGTCTACTACCATGACTGGCTCTCCAACCCAGTAATGGTAAAGAAAAGCGATGGCAGTTGGAGAATGTGCGTAGACTTCACAGACCTCAACAAAGCATGTCCACAGGACTGCTACCCGCTACCGGAGATAGACTGGAAGATCGAATCTCTGTGTGGATATCCCTTCAAATGCTTCCTGGACGCATACAAGGGGTACCACCAAATTCAAATGGCGGAGGAAGACGAAGAAAAAACGGCCTTCCACACAAGTCAAGGGGTCTACTGCTATACAAAGATGCCCTTTGGCCTAAAGAACGCAGGAACAACATACCAACGATTGGTAGACACTGCGTTCGAGAAACAAGTAGGCCGCAACTTGGAAGTATACGTCGATGATCTCGTCATCAAAAGCCATACTGAGGAAGAACTAGTGCGCGACATGGAGGAAACGTTCAAAACACTGAGGAGAATCAACATGAAATTGAACCCCAAGAAGTGTACATTTGGCGCTACAGAAGGCATGTTTCTCGGGTATCTGATAGAACCCGATGGGATCAAGCCTTGCCCAGAAAAGACCCAAGCAGTCATCGACCTTCCCTCACCGCGCACACTGAAGGAAGTTCAGTCACTAAACGGCAAGCTAGCCGGACTGAACCGATTCTTATCCAAATCAGCGGACAAGTCACTTCCCCTATTCAAAACACTCAAGAAGAGCACAAAAAAGGGAGACTTCAGGTGGACCGCGGAAGCAGAAGAGGCCTTCCAACAGCTCAAACAACACATAGCAGCGCTCCCAAAGCTTGTCGCGCCCCGACCAGGGGAAGAGCTGATCATGTACCTATCTGCGACTCAGGGAGCAGTCAGCGCAGTGCTACTGACAGACAGGAACTCCGTCCAAACACCCATCTATTTTGTTAGTAAGGCGCTCAAGAAGACAGAGGTTAACTACACAGCAATGGAAAAGTTGGTCCTAGCCTTAGTGTTTGCAGCGAAAAGACTGCGCAGGTATTTCCAGGCGCACCCAATAGCTGTTATCACAGACCAACCCATCAAACAGGTTATCTCGAGACCCGACGCATCGGGACGCCTACAAAAATGGAGTGTGTTACTGGGTGAGCATAACATATCATACAGACCGCGCACTGCAATCAAAGGGCAGATATTGGCCGACTTCATCATTGAGAAGCCAGATACTGACACTACCCCATGCGACAAGCAAGGGAGAACCTCAAGAACCATGGATTCTATTCACCGATGGATCCTCATGCGTAGATGGATCAGGAGGTGGTCTTATTCTCACTAACCCAGAAGGAGCCGAATTCACCTACGCACTGCGTTTTGAATTCACCGCCACGAACAACGAGGCAGAATACGAAGCCCTAATCGCTGGACTACGTATCGCGACACGAATGGGTGTACGCAACCTAGAGGCAAACGTAGATTCCCGATTGGTGGCCAACCAAGTATCAGGAGAATACGAGGCTAAGGAGGAAAACATGATCCAATACCTTGAAAAAAAAAATCCTTAATCCAAGGATTCGACAGATTCACAATCACACAAGTCCCTAGAGGGGAAAACAAGAAAGCAGACGCATTAAGCAAAATTGCGTCTACAAGCTTCGCACATTTGTCAAAACAAGTATTGGTAGAAATCCTGAAAGACAAGTCGATCTCCGAGAGGGAAGTATCCACAGTGATAGAAGAAGAAGGCCCTACGTGGATGACACCAATCATTGACTTCATTAGCAAGGGCATACTCCCCCAAGAACAGAAGGAAGCTCGAAGAATCCGGCGCACAGCGCAGCGATTCGAGCTTAGAGATAACGTCTTATATAGACGCTCATTCCTACAACCATGGCTCAGGTGCGTTGGACCTCTCCAGGCAGACTATGTACTTCGAGAGATCCACGCAGGCTCATGCAGCATGCACTCAGGACCACGGTCCATTGTAGCGCGCACCCTAAGGTCTGGATACTATTGGCCAACTATGCACCGTGACGCGCGAGATTTGGTACGGAAGTGCAGTGATTGCCAAGTTCACAGACCCATTCCGCGCCGACCACAGCATGAACTAACGCCTATTACATCGCCATGGCCATTCTACAAATGGGGTATCGACATCGCTGGACCTTTCCCTATTGCCGCAGGTGGATTGAAATTCCTTATTGTGGCAATAGACTACTTTACTAAGTGGATCGAAGCAAAGGCAGTAGCGACCATAACAGGTAACCAGATAAAACGATTCGTGTGGGACAACATAGTATGTCGCTTTGGATTACCTGGTGAAATTATCTCAGATAACGGAAAACAATTCCGTGATAACCCGTTCAAAGATTGGTGCGAACAGCTGAACATCACGCAACACTTTGCATCAGTAACTCATCCACAAACCAATGGTCTGGTTGAACGCGCAAATAGAAGCCTAGGTGAAGGAATCAAAGCGCGCCTGGACAGACACAAAGGAAGATGGGTAGAAGAACTATCACATGTTCTCTGGGCGCACCGAACAACCATCAAGGTTAGCAACGGGGACACTCCCTTCTCTTTGGTCTATGGGACAGAAGCTGTAATACCAGCTGAAATTGGAATGCCAACCATCCGTACTGCGGAAGTTAATGCGGCAACCAATGATGATGAGCGGCGCATAGACTTAGATCTATTGGAAGAGCGACGTGAACGCGCAACAATACGCGAAGAGAAAGCCAAGTCAAGAATGAAAGGATACTATGATGCCAAAGTACGCAGCACTTCATTCAGACCAGGTGACTTCGTATACCGCGAGAACGACTCAAGCCGCGCAGAAGACACTGGTAAGCTAGGACCAAAGTGGGAAGGACCTTACGAGGTCATAGAAGCACTTGGCAATGGAGCGTACAAGCTACGCGACAAGGACGGACACGAGCTACAGCGAACGTGGAACGTCCGCAACCTTAAACGATGCTATCTTTAAAGCAGGCTACGGCCCAACATGGACACACACGCACTTTAGAAAGTGCCCCCAATAAAGATCCATGTAATTTTATCTTTTAAGTATTATCTAGATAAGTATTCTCTTTTAAAACTTGCAAGTATTAATAAAACGTTATGGTTTCTAGCTAACTCCATAACACATTTAACTCTATTGTTTGCATCTTTCATCATCGTGTTTCAATATTGTTATAATCCTGCCTACATGGCGTGCATGCACACACTAAGACCCACGATGGCAGAAAGGATGAGTAAACCTAATAAACAACTCGTTGAGTATGAGGGTTGCAAACCCATCAACATTGGATCACGAATCCTTGTTAAACACCTTGCGCTCAAGACGTTGGCGCAAGTTCCTTACGCACCCCACGACGGATGTACACAAGGGCACACTGTGCGCGTTTAACAACTCAGGAAATCAAGACTCTTGATTCCTCAAAGTAAAATACGACAAGTAAACTTACATAGACGACTATGATTCCCTTCTTTTCATTAAGTTGGAAAAATTCAATACACGACTACGGTCCTTATTTAAGGAAATTCATACATAATAATGATTCTTCTTTTCTAAGTACGCTTAGACACTTAAAGATATCTTCACGCAAGAATACATAAGTCATATAAGAACTACGAGTTCAAAAGCATAAGTATTTGGAAGTTGTAAAAACACCAAGTACAAAACCAACCTTTTATACATAGAATACGTTTCTACAAAAGACTTGTACAAAAAAGCTAAATGCTATATGTACGCCTTAGCTGGCTGGAGCCCCCACTCAAAGCCGTTTCTTTGCATCCTCGAGTCGATTCAACAACTCTGCATCATCAAGGGAAACAGTGGCCACGGAGACAGGCACACCGTCGGATCTAGGCTGATGCGCAGCGCCTATGCCGCACAGAATGGCCTTCCCTTTCACGCCTTTCTTTCTTGCGACTCTGGAAACATGAGCATTTAGAGACCTTTGCAAAGAAATCTCTTTCTCAATACGGAAAGGATTCAGAATGTCACGAGGCTGAGCAAAAATGGGTACCTTCAACTGCGCTACGTCAGGCTTCAAGTAGAAGTCCAATTGCTGATCTGCATCATCCTGCAGATGCCTGGGAAGAGTGAGCCCCGCCATGATCACGCTCTAACGAGCGATATGCGGAAGCTCAAGCTTTTTTAGCTCTTCCATGGCAGCAACAAGCTCAGCACGGGCATTCGCCTTGTACCCAGGTACCTCGGCAAGCGGCACGGTCAACAACTTGGCCTCAGCAAGCTTGTTTGCGGCCAAGGTCTCACCATGCGCAATAGCGCACTCCACAACCTTTCCAAAGGACGTGGTGACCTCGGGATGCTCCAGCGTACACATGGCGGCCAGGCGAAGACCATGACTGATCAACCACCTACGAAATAACACAAGTGTTAATAAGAAAGAGGGTCTAAAATATATACAAGTTATAAAGAGATAAAGCAGCATGTACCTGCGCTCAGCCACGGACTGAACCATATGGGGGTATAGCTCCTCATCATATTCGATGCTGAGCCTGCGGAGCTTCTCCTCTTGCATCTTCAGTGCAAGCTCCACGCGGCTACGGAACTCCTCAATGTTGGCAAAGTGCTTGCTCCTATTCTGTTGCAAGTACTTCAGCGCCCATAAAGAGTTACGCTTCTGACGGTCCGCATCAGCACGCTCCTGCTCCAGCTCAGCCATCACCAAGAGCTTACCCTCAGCCAATCTTTGCGCAGACGCTTCTGCGCGCTCCAGTTTAGCCTTGGAGCTCAGCTGCTCAGCTTTAGAGCTTGCTAACTCAGCCTGAACAGACGCTAACTGCGCCTGCAGTCTGGAAACTTCCTCGGACTGGCACACCCTGGCTTGTGCCACCAGCTCGGACTGGCGCACAGCGATGGAAGCCAACTCCTCCATTATAGAGTCCAACGGACTTGATTCCCCTCCAATATCCCTTGGTGAAGGCGCCCCATCCAGAAAGGGACTCACCTTGGGGGGCGCATTTCCATCTACGACGCCAGCGTCCTCCACAGGCCGTTCACTGCGCGAAAGATCAAGAAGCAAGGTCAGCGCACGAAAAACAGTCAAGCATATACAAAATCCTAAGGGATTGCTAAGAAATACTCACATGGGGGGAGGAGACGAGGACACGTCCTTCTCAATCTCAGTCATGGACGTACTCCCACCAGACTTCTCATTCACATGAGGACACGAAGAAACAAAGTTAGAATAAAGTATAACTTGACAAAAGTTCATAACTAATAACTAAGATACTTACTTCATCTGCACTTCAGTAAAAGATGGACTCTCCTCAGCCTCAGATCGCGTCCTCTTGGAAGACCCTTCACCATAACCACCAAGCGCTCTCTTGCGCGTCAGTTGGGAGCGCTCCTCCATTTCACTGTCAGTCTCCTCTAAATGGATCAGCGTTTCATTAGGAAGAGGCTGCGCAGTGTCAGGACCCTGCTGCAAAGGAGGAGCTACCTCCTGCAACGGCTCAGCTACCACCACATCAGGGGAGCCCTCGGACTCTGGAATAACCAAGTCCACGACGCGCCCTGCCGTCGCCTCCAGAATAGTCTTCTCACCCTCCCTCAGAGGACGCACCCCCACTGCCACGGAACGCGGTGTCTCCAAGTTAACAACCGCAAAAAGATCCATCTCTGCGTATAAAGTAGACAAAGAGAAGCAAGTTACATAAAGTATGGAAAACGAAGAAACGCTTACATTAATAACGACAGTAAGGAGCACCCACCCATGCCATCCGCATCCAAGAATGTGGGAACCTCTGTATCAAACTCGAAGTAGTTGCGACTGATACCCATATGCACCAGGAACGCTTCCGGATATGGCTTGATGGGAAGGTGGTTCTCATCAATGATCGCCGCATGATCCGCGTTATACCACGTCTCGGGGGGGCGCTCATCCTTGGGCAGAGTGGCACGGGTGTAAAATTGAAAATTGGAAGGAAAAACGGCGGCGTCAACCCAAAAGAATTTCTCCCTCCAGTCCTTGAGTTTATCTACCTTCTGCACATAGCATTGTAACTTGCCTACGCGCTTAGAGAAGGTAACCCAACCATTTGACCACGTTGCGTGATAGAACGCGCGAAATAATTGGAGGGTCGGATGAATCGCTAACAAGCGACAGTTCACCTCAAAATTGGCAATCTTCCCAGCACCAATACAATGCAACTGTGAGATGTGGAGCTCGTAATAATTAAGTATATCACTCAGCAGCACGGAAATGGGTACGCGCTGATTCGCCCACTCGAAAAAGCGCGTATATAGCCCCACTTTCCCTACGGGGAAATTCGCGATGGTGGCATTGGGACCTGGTACCTCTGGGTGCAGACCCAAAGGGATAAAGTAATCCGAGGTGAACTGATTCAGTTCACCTTCGGTTATATTAGAAGTGAAATCCTGAAGTTGCAACACCATTTTGTGTTTCAGAATGTGCGCACACGCTATTACCTTCGAATTATGGGTTTCTTGATAGCAGATTCGAAGATGTAAAAATGGTGGAAATGTGATTTTTAACTGTGGATATCACAGTGAATGGAGGCGGTAGTTTATATACTTTTCCCATCCACCACAGATGACTGACACGTGTATCCCACTAACTCAAATCGTGTGGCTGGGAGAAGTAACGGTACAGGACACGTGGATAACCTCTCCACTTCCCGAGGTACCCGAATTGCACTTTTTTGGACTAGATACATCATACGTGCGTTTTTGGCGGTATATTTTTGAAATCTTCCCGCGTACGCGTGGGGAATAATTTCGACACGACTTTAGTCTAGCATCCGCAGGTTTTACCCTGCGCACACTAGACTGGGGGGACATGATGACGTATAGTCTACACCCGGGTCACGGACCCGATTAGTAAACAATACTAAATACTTAAGCCCACCACGTATGGGCCGCTATGGCGATAACTGGACTACCAGTTATACGGTTTGGGCCTACAAGGCCCAAGCCCAAAGTTATTTTCGGATTGGATATGGCGTATCTGCTAAATAAAGGGGATATATACCAAATATCCGATATCGGTGAATCGCCGACACGTGTATATAAAGGGCACCCAGGCCCTCGGTAAAGGTACGATCTACTAAAACCCTAACTCTTCACTAAACCCTAAACTTCGATTACTTACTCTCACGCCGGAGGATAATCGGGGGAGACAATCCCTCGATAAGCCTAACGGTGTTTGCTCTTTTTCTTAGTGCGCAGGTTCCATCAAGCATTAAGATCTAATTGGTACGAGAAAAGGAGTCTTAACAAGGAACGCCCAACTTTTGTATCAACACAAAAGCAAAGGTTTCCAATCACAATATACAACTCCCAAAACAGCCATCATCTGTCACACTTAGGCACAATATACAAGCCATCTAACTATGTAACAACCACAAGTTACAACTACCAAAACAACCATCATTTGCCAAACTTTGGCACAATATACAACCCATCTAACTATGTAACAACAACAAGTATGTAACAATAAAAAACATGACATACAGATACATAAACCCTAACACTAAAAAACCATAATTAAAGAAACACAAACAATTAAATAATCAGAAAAACCAAATAATAAGAAAAGGCAGACCATAAATATGCAAATCAATATGCAAATATCATATGTCTTAAAGCAATAACACGTAATATGAAACCAACTTCTCAATCCTCATTACAAGAAAGGAGTCTTCCCCAATTGGAGAATCAAAATGGACCACATAAATCATAATACATGACAGGGTGAGACCGGTGAATCATGACAGGGTGAGCCTAAGACCGGAAAAAACCTAGTACAGCCAACATGATAAATCAAAACCATTTTAATAAGAAGCAATTTAAGCTTGTGCATATTAAGTATCAAATGTATAAGTAAGTATGACTAAGGGACAGGTTACCTGTCCTAGGGGTGAGCAATCTCGACCGACACCCGACTCCCGTCCCGATCCCGACACCCGACTCCCTTCCCGATACCGATCCGACTGTAATCGGGTTGGGAGTCGGTTTGCGTTTTCCTGGTAATCGGGATTCGGGACGGGTCGGGAGTCTATCTTTTCGTTTCTAACTTTAAGCATTTTACTTAAAGGAAGAATTTGTTACACCCCACTTAAATGTACACCCAAATCGCCTTAGCCTACCTTGTATGCACTCATTTTTAGTGCATTATTGTGACAACATTTGTTTAAACCCCAAGTTAATTATCTAATTGATTACATGGTTGCTAAGTCGAGTCATATCCTTGTACATATTGTTTTGGGACGATTGGGACTCATGGGTAAAGTACTAGTGTAATGGAGTAATGGGGAAGAACAACATTATTACCCCCGTATGTGCTAAATATTTTAAAAGTACTCCAAGTGTGTCGATTATCTTAATTCGAGTCATTAGAATAGTTATTTGTAAAGTTATGTAAAAGTTCAAGTGTAAGGGGAATCCGAGGCCCCTACGATGTATTATTTTGGATGGTAGGGCAAGAGTGTATGAAAAAGAAAAAAAAAATCGAAAAAATCAAGAAAAAAAAAAAAAAAAAAAAAAAAAAAAAAAAAGAGAAAAGAATAGAAAAAACATACGGACTACCATCCCGTTTCATTTTATGTTTATTTTATGATTTTGTTATTTTGTTTTTAGCTTAAGTCGAGTCTAGTCTTGGCTTAGCAACGCCATATTGTACATGTAATTAATCAAGATCTTTAACTCGCCACCAATAAAATATCCCTTATCCAACAAAACCGTGTTTATCATATCCCTACACCTAACGTTATAACCCGTTTAAAAGCCCTCTTTGATAGTTTATCTTAGGTGCTTACGCCTAGTGGAGAAGGTTTTTGATCCTTTCCCAAGCCTATGGTAATCTATTTGCTATGACAGGTAGTGAGAGATATTATCCATTTTCATTTATGAGATATACTTTTATGACACCTGAGAGATGTGAGTATCTAAACACTACTTGTGAGGTGCTAGTTTGTAATCTCCGTGCTTATTATGATTAAAGTGGAACGACTATTAGTTGTAATTACTTTTATATTAGCGTTAAATGACCCCTAACTTGTATTTTGATTAAAATAAAAGCGCATTTGCTTGAGGACAAGCAAATCTCAAGTGTAAGGGTATTTGATGAAGCGAAAAGTGTACCGCTTTTAGGGGGTCATTTAAGCCCTAAATCGTATTTATTTGATCAAATATTGCCCTAAATCTTCCTTTTGTCATTTTAGGTACTTTGGAGAAGAAATCTGGAAAAGGAAGCATTTTGGACGTTTTTGGAGCATAAAAGTGAAGAATTCGACAAAATGCCAAAGCAGCTGGAAAAGTACACGTGACGGCGTCAAGGATTGCTCCTGACGGCGTCACGGCTTGGCAAAAGAGGTGGATATGACAAAATACACGTGACGCGCCAGAGAGTTTTACAATGAAAATCTGACGGCGTCACCCTTTAAGGTGATCAAGGCTATCACGGTTTAAGTTAAAGAGAGACGGCGTCAAGCACAATTGTGACGGCGTCAACCCTTGACGCGCCAGAGTGGATTTTGGAGGATTGAAGAGGGACGGCGTCAGGAAGACCATCCGGGAACCCTAGCCGCGGCGAGGTGACGGCGTCAGGCTCTATAACGTCAGATCTGTTTTCCTATATATACTTTCATAATTTTTAGTCATTAGTGTGCAACTTTGTAAGGAGAAACCCTAAGACGAATTTTCTGCCATTTCTAAGGGTTTTATACCCTTGGATCTCCCATGTTTAATTGAAGATAAGTAATCATTTAATCATTCAATATGTCTATGTGTTGTTTGATTATATCTTGTTCTTGTCTTTTAATTAACATGCTAGGCTAGATTTATCTTGTGTTTGCTTAGATCTAATGAAACCTAACTATTGATTATTGGTTGTTGGTGTGTTATTATTTGTATTGGATGATTGTTTATCGATGTTAGGCTTAAGAAAATTGGCTAACCTCCTATACGGTAACTTGCTTGAACGTCTTAAGAAACATGAACCAATGCGTACTAAGGTTATTATGGTTGTATTTAATGCATGAGCGAATTCTAGTGATCCCATGTTAGGAGCTTCTTAGCCGGCTCGACATAGGAGTGAAGTAGGAGCTTGTAGAGTTGGGGAAGTACGTACGCCACCCCACGATTGGTATTAAGGAATACACCCGTCATCCACGCAATTAATACACACTAATCAACCGATAAAAGATAGTTAGGGAGTAAGGAAATCTAAGTAAACACATTTCTCCCCATATAAGTTTCACAACCTTTTCATTTTCAGTTATTTTATTTTATTTGCAATTGTAGTTAATTGGGTTAGTTGACTAGCAACTAATTCCGCCCACTCCTTCAAACCTGAGATTTTACTTGCTTTCATAAAAATATAAAAATACAAAAAGAATCTTCCCTCACCCTTAGACCTATTAGAGTAGTTTTTCAATCCTAACGACACTATTCCCCTAGAGAACGATCAATCCCCCGGTACTTGCCACTACACTATACTACATCGGTCAGGTACAATGCCTGGTAGGGATTGCAAGCCTCTTGAGATCCCTCGAGAGGTAAAACCTGTTGTAAGGTCGCAAAACCACGCGTCAGTTCCCACTAGGTTTTCGAGCTAGGTACCTAATGGACCACATACATCATAATATATGACAGCGTGAGCCTTAAGACCGGAAATAGCAACTTTAAACTAAATTCAAGGTAAACTAACTGTTAGTGCAAAATTAAAGTTCACAAAATTTTGAAAAAGAATTTACAAGATTATGTGTACCGCCGATGCACTAAGTCTTCGCAAGATCACAAGCTGTCAAAACAGTTGCCCGTGTAGTTTGAACCTGATTGGGAGTACAGACTAACTCCGCCGTGTCTTAATCACAAGCAGGATGAATAATCTGAGGCCCGATATCTGAGCCCAACTCTACAGGGTTAAGTAACCGACCATCTATGGTTCAAGGTCGCCTGGAATCACCCCTTGATCCGTTTACCCTTGTTGTTTCCCATAGAATAGCCGATTACCACCGTGGTGATACAACACTTAGATCGATCGCAAAGACAAAAGCAAAGGTTTCCAACGCTCGCACTTGAAAATTGTTTTGTAAAATTGTGTGAAGTTTGATTTTCCAATAACACATTGGGCACACTTAGGCAGATTAACAACAACAACCAAAATAAACAACTCCCAAAACAGCAATCATCTATCACACTTAGGCATAATATACAAGCCATCTGACTATGTGATCAAAAGGGTTTGTGAATCCATATAATCTTTATTATGTATACAAGATAAAAGAATCGGATTAGATCATGCATCTAGGAGCAGAGATCTTGAGTTAATCATAAAATCATTAATTTGATTTTGATTAATAAGATTACTCCTAAGTACACTGAGAGCAAGTTGGAGCACTCTATTTATTCTCTTAAATCTCATATGTCATTAACATATTAGAAACAATATTCCATCTAAGCTAGACTTTAATCCTTAGCTTTAAAAAATAAGACACACAACCTTGTTATATATATATATAATATATAATATAATATATATATATATATATATATATATATATATATATTATATATATATATATATATATATATATGTTTATTAGAATTAACATAAGCGGTTATTAAAGTCTAAACACAATATGACACATTATTGAGGGGAATCTCAATGATCAATCTCACTTGATGAGATTGAACACATGAAAGGAAATCTTAAGTTTGACTAAAGGATTCATCATGTAAGTCATATTACGCATTGGACTACATTTATCATTTGCATGAATGCAAGATGAGTGAATGGCAACAAATATCTAAGTGAATGTCATTAGATAATTGTTAAACGAACATTAATAATGGACCTACAAAGTACCAAAGATATGTTCAAACGTTTACGGATATTTAAGGAGCTCTGTTTTGTTTGCATACGTGGATGCTTATTTAACTGAGATGATACTCAATCCTAGTCTTGGTAGGATGTCATCATGAATGATGACATTGCTGACTAGATGTGCTCGACTGAGAGCATTAATGCGTTATACATTAAAAGAATAAGAATACTTTATAGTTTGAGAAACTATTCAGATGACTATCTAAAGTAGGTGTTTGTTGGCTTCAAACACCCTATGGAATGTATTGTTGCGATACTCGTCTTGTACTTGAATGTGCACATACAAAGGACAATCATCATTCAAACCTTTCATGAGTTTTGAAACAAGTATTCTCAAAGTTTACTCAGATGACTACTTGTTGTCTTGTACAACATAATTCGATCATGGTGGGAACATCGGACCCCGACCTATGAGTAGTCTTATGCATATCTGTTTTTAGTATTTGGATAATGGAACTGCAAGCAGTCGCATTATATAATGAATTGATATACCTGGTATGATCGTCTTCATTTATACTACTGTGTTCTATATTTGCATGTTTAATCCATGAATAATTTATTTATTCTAAAATTATCCATTGTCGGTTGACGATACGGGAGTATCATCAAATTAAGACAAATGTGAGCGTGTTGGTGATTTATTTGCCACACTCACATGTTGTTCATTGTGATGAACATTGGATTGACCCAACCTACGAGAATTCACTACATGGATCGTCGTCAATAGTGAATCTCGCAAGAGGTTTTGTCTCTTATCCTCAGACTTGAGATGCAAGCAGGTCTTGCATATGTGGAATTTCATTCCTTGATATGGTTAAACGCTGTCCTGAATAAGGTAGTTATAAAGGCCATTTTCAGGAGTGATATGAAGCATGTGAATGACACGTGTAGTCAAAATGGGATTTGTTCCTCCACTTGCTTTGGAGTTAGATACTATTGGGCCCCTCGATGATTTGAACAGATGTTTGTATGGCCGTACCCAACTGGGATTAAGATGAATCTTAAATCCACTTGGTAATCTAGTTCAATATCTATATCGAGAAACATAATAGTTGAACTATGAGAATGACTTTTGATCCATGTCTAATGTTCAACACGGTATCTGTAACAAAAGGATAGATGACATATAAACCATCTGAAATGAGACGTTTAAGAAACTGCCCTCACATTTTTCTAGGGGCATTGGCGTGTTGCTAGACGCTAACCATTGCATGTATAATTACTTGATTATTATGACGTCGCAAGTGGGAGCTGTTGGAGAATGCTCTTGTCATAATAACTAATTATATGGCTAGTCATATGTGAGCCTATGGGGTCACACACATATACACTGAGGTGCCAATTTATATGTCGTGTTTATTGTATTTACGATATATAAATAACCGTAAGTAACCAGGAACCGCTATTGGGCTTCTAGTGAATAAGTAATGGACTTATTGCATTGGACTAGAAAAACAAATGGGAAGCCCATTTGGTCCATTAGAAGGCCGGCCATAGAGGGAGTAAATCAAGGGATTTGATTTTTGATTTATTAGTCAAATATATGGAAGTTAACTCTCCTATTAATTAGGCTATCAATCACAAAATCCTCTCCTCTCCTCTCTTATTAGTATACACGGCAAAAAACAATTTCCGATCTAGGGTTCTTGTTTTGTTCATCTCTTCTTTGAATCTTGATCATTCAAGGAAGACTAGAAAGGTTACGGGTTGAAGGACTAGCATCCATTGGTATTCAAGGACGTGTAGTGTGGATACGCATAGAGGTGATATACTTTGGTCACTTGGGTTTCATACACAAATCGTGGGTATAGCTGTGTTGGTGACATCCGGATCACGCTACAAAGGTATAACTTATGTGTTATTTTATTTGATTGATCATATGGCACTATGGATCCTTGTATGGTGATGTTTTCCGTTGCGTGTATTTATTTGATATGTTTTTATATTGCTTCATCACCTATAAAAAAGCTAACAATAAAAAACATGACATACAGATACATAAACCCTAACAATAAAAAAACCCTAATTAAAGAAACACAAACAATCAAATAATCAGATAAACCAAAAAACAATTAAATAATCCTCGAATAATTAAACTAACAATTAAATAATCAGAAACACAACAAACCCTAACCCTAAATTAGAGTAACCCTAAATCGAAAAGATAATTACTTACCCTACCCCAAACCATTTTTTATTTCGTTAGATCGAATACAATTACTTTACCGTAACCCTAAATCGAAAACCAAGGTTGTTATCGGTTGCTTCAGATCCAATCGAATCCAATTACTTTACCGTAATTGCTAACACGTGGGTTGTGTGTGTCTAATTGATAGCGTAACCCTAAATCGAAAAGGGTAAAGTGAGAGTGAGAGAAAGTAGTTTGTTTCAGTGAGAGAAAGAAGTGTGTTTCATACACTTCTTATTTTGATTGAATTTTGTATAAAGAGTGTTAAAAGTATAAATTAAAAGTATAAAAATTATAAAATATATTAAAAGTATTAAAAGTATAAAGAGTGTATTTTGTATATAAAAAGTATGGCACAAGTTTCAATAGAATAAAGTAATATAAAAATATACCCTCTACCTAACAAGTCGCCCAAGAATAAAGAATAGTGGGACTCAGTCGCCCAAGACGTATGTACTATTATATAATAAAATAAGACTATATTTTTTTACAAAAAGACAAAAAACCCAAGTCGCCTAAGAAATGTGAGATCCAGTCGCCCAAGAAAGTACCATTGTAAGTGGTACCATGTTAGTACTTTGTAGGGACATGCTAGGGGACACTTGGCACAATTTTAGAAGATTCGCCTAAGATATTTGGGCGACCCTCTCTCATAGGGTATTTGGGGAAAAAAAATTGTTGAGGCATTTAGGGTAAGTACCCTTGTACTTGTGGGGTATTTAGAGAATTTTCCCTTTTATTTGTTCAATTTGTATGTTTAGTACCAAAAGTATACAAAAGTGACCTTTGCCATGTTTTTCCTACCATTATGACAGTACTTGTGCTTAAATCAGCCCATGAGGCTTATTTTTCTGTGGTAAAATGGTGTTAAGAAGGTCCTCATATCAGTGGGTTATGAGTCTATGGCCATTTGTCACGCGTACCATTCGGGGTTTTAATTCTTGTTAATTATTTCTTCGATTCGTTGGCTAACAATTTAATTATTGTTATTTATTTTGTTATTCATGGCAAATACATGCATGTTTGTCCATGGAGTTAGCCAACACCTTGTCATGATCATAATCTTAATGTATTATTATGTGTATATGCAAAGCCGATGAAAACCTAGACCACTTGTGCATTGTGATGTTGTGATTGTTGGTTGTTTTTCTCGTTTTGGGGTTTGCCATTGTTTCGGCACTTTTGTAATGTATTTCATTTTGGTTTTGCCAATTGTTTGGGCATTTTTACAGTAGATACAAAGTAGATTAGATGTATTTTACTTTATATATATTGTAACCGAAAGCTTGGAAGCAAATGGCGAAAGAATGAAGAGTTGTAGACCGTAAGTAGCTGCTGAACACCTGTTGGGAAAATGCGATTTTCTATTGATTGGTAAGGTATTTTTGGCTAAATTTTTTGGTGCAGGTCCACAAGACATAGGGATACAACTTTGTCAACTGGGCCGAATCATGAGGAGGTGATATTCTAGGGCATTTGGGCCTTGCAAAACAGAAAAACTGGGCTGACAGAATCAAGTTTTCATGTGCATTATGGGCCTTTACTTGCCCATGATTGTCTTGGGGCAAGTGGGAGCCCTCCATGTGGTTGTAATATATGTCCCTAGTTGACTCTTGGTTCTTGTGATGGCTCACAAGACCAAGCATAGGATTTTCATCGGTTGAGGCTTTGCATATTGTGGTTGTATGTTTGGTTGGTTGTTTTTATGTATGTTGTGACTACATGTAAAACAAAAAATGTTTTCTTAAAACTTGAAACTAAACATAAACCATTTTGAACTAAGTCTTATGATTTAGTTTAATTAAGTTTAAATATGATTTCAAACTTAAAAATCATTGTTTTCTAAATAAACACTTAAACTAGTTAAGATTGTTTATTCATTTATTGTGTTGTCCATACTTAACAATCCACTTAGGAGTTATATTAGTCTTGAAAATGGACAACTTGACACACATAAATTAAAACAATGATTAGACTTAAGTTAAGAAAAGTTTTTAACTTGTGCTACGAAGAATGAATGCATGCTTCTTCGTACACGTTTTTGATCCACATCAAAACAATTTACCCGTCAAAATTTAAGTCATGCCGTCCAATTATGAGAACACTTGCAATTACCTTTTAGCATTTGGTCAGACTTAGGCTGAATTGTAACCCAAGGTGACTATTCTACCATGGTCAGACCTAGGATTATTCTCACAGTTTTCAAATTGGATGACTTAATCGAGTAGTGTGGTCAGACCCTTACCCGAGGCAAAGATGGGACTAAACATGCCTACATGACACTAGTTGTTTGACACTAGATGCCATGAGTCCCATAAGGATCTAAGAGTTGTACTTGTAATACAATTGGTGATCGTCGCCTACCTATTGAATCCACCATTCCTAGTAGATCAACTGCATTAATGGTCGAACCTCAATGAGGATCTTAGCCTTTTCGTAAATTAATTGTTTTAAATTGTATACATGGGGTAGTTAAATTACAAAAGGATAATTATCGAAAATACTAAATATGAACTTTGTAAATTCAATTAATGAATTAATGCAACACAAACCGTAAACAAAGAGTTTGTTCTTTTCTTGTTAAAAGGACGAACTAAGTCGTTCTTTCCTTGTTAGAAAGAGACTTGCTCCTATCCTTTTCCTTTATGAGGAAAAGCCATAATAGGAATATTTGAATTTTCCTAATTCTAATAAAACTCAATGAACACCTACTCTAGAAATCGTGATGTCTTGAAAAAGTCAAAACGGTTAAGTATGGTTACACATCTTATTCCTTCAAGGTTGTTTTATAACCCTAGTTTCGGTTTTGAAACATTGAAGAAATATAAGATATTTGGACAACCAAGAACACGTGCACTTGACTTGACCTCTTTGGTCAGACCTTAGGGCCATTTCAACCCATGGCGAATTTTGCTCATTGTTCAGACCTTTGGTGATATTTGCATGTTCTTGCTTGGTCGACTTATTTCGTACTAGCTACCAAACTAAAATGAGTTTAAATAATTAGAAGACGGAAATATCAATAAACCGCAAAGTGGTAAAGGCAATTACTAGCATGATTACCTAGCAGTTTGTCTTAACCCAATAAGGTCCTACATACCATTGTGGTAAAGTAGACCAATTATGGAGGAAATGCATGCCTATTTTCAAGTTAAAATAGCAATGATGGCTAGCCCATCATCTATATGTTACAACTTGATGCACTTTCTTGAATACCTAAGTACATGTTTACTAGTCAAAGTGACTCACATTAGCAATAATGTGTAGATATTCAAAGAAAGATGGAAAGTATCCAATCGCTACTCACTCTCCACTGGTGACGTAACACATGTAATGTTGTCTAATCCAGTGGGAGCTACGTGATTATATTACTGGTGACGAAACACATGTAATGTTGTCTAATCCAGTGGGAGCTGCAAGCTTTATTACCTTGCGAGTTGCCCATCTTATTTCTAGATTGTCTTGAAATAATACATTACTTTCCACATGTTAAGCATCATAGTTTATATAAGAACCATTGCATAAATTTTATGAGATAACTTGTCGCGTTTCTGATGTTGCTTCCTGAAATATTATCTATAAAATCATTATGCATGATTCATTATTAAAACGATAAAGTTCTACATATCTATATTTGATTTTTACTAAAAATCATATGTTATCTTAGACATTGTCATATTGCTCATACAAACACACGAGCGTAGTGGTGCTTGTATACTCTGATGATGTTGTGCCATGCACAAGTGGGAGAAATCTCAATTGTGTGCAAGGTACAACATATAACAATATGACTAATAGTTTCTCTTGACTGAAATGTAAGAAACAAAGATTCTACTAGGACTTCTACACATAAAATGTAGGTTGCCCTAATTAGAACAAACATCAAGATAACATGAAAAGCTACTTCTACATATTCACTGAATTGTTTAGTAAATATGATTATGTTTTCTTGTAAGGCCATAATCATGAAGTATGAAATTAACTTGAATTTACTATTGAGGCCAAGTGTCGGCGCTCGAAATTACTTTAGTTGAATATGTTTAGGTCTCTTGTAAAGACACAAACATAATTTCCGTTAATTGTTGAAAGACTTATAACGTAAAGTAAGACGTTGATTTGTTATGTCTTCTTGTTAAGACATGTACACTTACGACGTATAATATTAAATGTTTATGTTTTCTAGTCAAAACATGCACATGATGTAAAGTATGCAATAGGCTAAAATTACTATTGATGTCATCTGGTTTGACTTGGTTGGCAGATATGTAAGCCAAAAAGTATAAGTTCATCTAATGAGTTGTGTGATAGTCTCACAACATCAGTCCTCGTGGAATACCACAACTTTATGGTATGTCCATCATGGAAAATCAAACACTATTGATATTGTTTGATCTTTGATGACTTAAACTGTTTTACCTCCAAAGCTATCAAGGTTAGAAATTGGGTGTGCCATGTGTACACTCAATATGATTCCAACCCAGAAGGAATTTAAGACACCATTGTATTATGGCATGAGATGAATCTCATTATGTCTTAATTGAAGTTCTGAATTTGTTAACTACTTAAGTGTAAGTAATTAACAAACTAGAGTCAAGAACTAACGGTGTATTTTGGATGTCCCACTTGAAGACAATTTATTGTTACTCAAGATGCTTAGTATCTAGAGATTAGTCTCTACATACAAAAGCAAGTGGGAGTACCTTTAGACCTTGAAGTTATTCAAGAACTAAATACACAACCTTCTGAGTACACTTGCTAATGTCATACTAAGGTTGAACATGGATATGTTAAACCATAGATTGATATCTCTCATTCATAAATCCACAAGGATACCTCTTGCACCTGAATGATATAGTTTTTATATCAATGCTAAGGGATATAAGTTAGAGTATCATAGTGAACCTGCTAACTACAGAGATGTATTATCAGATCTTGAATCTGATGAATAGCTCAAAGTATGAATGTTAAGATGCAGTCCTTGAAAGACAATCACTCATGGAGCTTGATTGATCTCTTACCAATCAGTTAGACTGTGAGGTTAAGAATGAGTTTCTTGATGAGAAGACTCAAAAGGACAAACTTGTACACACATTTAATGCACGCGTAGTAAAAGGAGTTTACTCGTACTCAAGAAATTGACTATGATTAAATCTTCCTACCTGCAAACATTAAATGTATAAAGATAATTAATTGTCATACTTGTGTTCATGTAAATGAAATATGACAATAGGATATCAAAACACTTTTCTTGTTGATTACCTTTGCGAGGACGATGAGTAATCAAAAGGGTTTATGAATCCATATAATCTTTATTATGTATACAAGATAAAAGAATCCATGTGTGGATTAGATCATGTATCTAGGAGCAGAGATCTTGAGTTAATCATAAAATCATTAATTTGATTTTGATTAATAAGATTACTCCTAAGTACACTGAGAGCAAGTTGGAGCACTCTATTTATTTTCTTAAACCTCATATGTCATTAACATATTAGAAACAATATTCCATCTAAGCTAGACTTTAATCCTTAGCTTGGAATGAAGTTTCTCTTGAGGGATTTATAAAATAAGACACACAACCTTGTTATATATATATATATATATATATATATATATATATATATATATATATATATATATATATATATATATATATATATATATATATATATATATATTATTAGAATAAACATAAGCGGTTATTAAAGTCTAAACACAATATGACACATTATTGAGGGGAATCTCAATGATCAATCTCACTTGATGAGATTGAACACATGAAAGGAAATCTTAAGTTTGACTAAAGGATTCATCATGTAAGTCATATTACGCATTGGACTACATTTATCATTTGCATGAATGCAAGATGAGTGAATGACAACAAATATCTAAGTGAATGTCATTAGATAATTGTTAAACGAACATTAATAATGGACCTACAAAGTACCAAAGATATGTTCAAACGTTTACGGATATTTAAGGAGCTCTGTTTTGTTTGCATACGTGGATGCTTATTTAACTGAGATGATACTCAATCCTAGTCTTGGTAGGATGTCATCATGAATGATGACATTGCTGACTAGATGTGCTCGACTGAGAGCATTAATGCGTTATACATTAAAAGAATAAGAATACTTTATAGTTTGAGAAACTATTCAGATGACTATCTAAAGTAGGTGTTTGTTGGCTTCAAACACCCTATGGAATGTATTGTTGCGATACTCGTCTTGTACTTGAATGTGCACATACAAAGGACAATCATCATTCAAACCTTTCATGAGTTTTGAAACAAGTATTCTCAAAGTTTACTCAGATGACTACTTGTTGTCTTGTACAACATAATTCGATCATGGTGGGAACATCGGACCCCGACCTATGAGTAGTCTTATGCATATCTGTTTTTAGTATTTGGATAATGGAACTGCAAGCAGTCGCATTATATAATGAATTGATATACCTGGTATGATTGTCTTCATTTATACTACTGTGTTCTATATTTGCATGTTTAATCCATGAATAATTTATTTATTCTAAAATTATCCATTGTCGGTTGACGATACGGGAGTATCATCAAATTAAGACAAATGTGAGCGTGTTGGTGATTTATTTGCCACACTCACATGTTGTTCATTGTGATGAACATTGGATTGACCCAACCTACGAGAATTCACTACATGGATCGTCGTCAATAGTGAATCTCGCAAGAGGTTTTGTCTTTATCCTCAGTACTTGAGATGCAAGCAGGTCTTGCATATGTGGAATTTCATTCCTTGATATGGTTAAACGCTGTCCTGAATAAGGTAGTTATAAAGGCCATTTTCAGGAGTGATATGAAGCATGTGAATGACACGTGTAGTCAAAATGGGATTTGTTCCTCCACTTGCTTTGGAGTTAGATACTATTGGGGCCGCTCGATGATTTGAACAGATGTTTGTATGGCCGTATCCCAACTGGGATTAAGATGAATCTTAAATCCACTTGGTAATCTAGTTCAATATCTATATCGAGAAACATAATAGTTGAACTATTAGAATGACTTTTGATCCATGTCTAATGTTCAACACGGTATCTGTAACAAACGGATAAATGACATATAAACCATCTGAAATGAGACGTTTAAGAAACTTCCCTCACATATTTCTAGGGGCATTGGCGTGTTGCTAGACGCTAACCATTGCTTTGTATAATTACTTGATTATTATGACGTCGCAAGTGGGAGCTGTTGGAGAATGCTCTTGTCATAATAACTAATTATATGGCTAGTCATATGTGAGCCTATGGGGTCACACACATATACACTGAGGTGCCAATTTATATGTCGTGTTTATTGTATTTACGATATATAAATAACCGTAAGTAACCAGGAACCGCTATTGGGCTTCTAATGAATAAGTAATGGACTTATTGCATTGGACTAGAAAACAAATGGGAAGCCCATTTGGTCCATTAGAAGGCCGGCCATAGAGGGAGTAAATCAAGGGATTTGATTTTTGATTTATTAGTCAAATATATGGAAGTTAACTCTCCTATTAATTAGGCTATCAATCACAAAATCCTCTCCTCTCCTCTCTTATTAGTATACACGGCAAAAAACAATTTCCGATCTAGGGTTCTTGTTTTGTTCATCTCTTCTTTGAATCTTGATCATTCAAGGAAGACTAGAAAGGTTACGGGTTGAAGGACTAGCATCCATTGGTATTCAAGGACGTGTAGTGTGGATACGCATAGAGGTGATCTACTTTGGTCACTTGGGTTTCATACACAAATCGTGGGTATAGCTGTGTTGGTGACATCCGGATCACGCTACAAAGGTATAACTTATGTGTTATTTTATTTGATTGATCATATGGCACTATGGATCCTTGTATGGTGATGTTTTCCGTTGCGTGTATTTATTTGATATGTTTTTATATTGCTTCATCACCTATAAAAAAGCTAACAATAAAAAACATGACATACAGATACATAAACCCTAACAATAAAAAAAACCCTAATTAAAGAAACACAAACAATCAAATAATCAGATAAACCAAAAAATAATTAAATAATCCTCGAATAATTAAACTAACAATTAAATAATCAGAAACACAACAAACCCTAACCCTAAATTAGAGTAACCCTAAATCGAAAAGATAATTACTTACCCTACCCCAAACCATTTTTTATTTCGTTAGATCGAATACAATTACTTTACCGTAACCCTAAATCGAAAACCAAGGTTGTTATCGGTTGCTTCAGATCCAATCGAATCCAATTACTTTACCGTAATTGCTAACACGTGGGTTGTGTGTGTCTAATTGATAGCGTAACCCTAAATCGAAAAGGGTAAAGTGAGAGTGAGAGAAAGTAGTTTGTTTCAGTGAGAGAAAGAAGTGTGTTTCATACACTTCTTATTTTGATTGAATTTTGTATAAAGAGTGTTAAAAGTATAAATTAAAAGTATAAAAATTATAAAATATATTAAAAGTATTAAAAGTATAAAGAGTGTATTTTGTATATAAAAAGTATGGCACAAGTTTCAATAGAATAAAGTAATATAAAAATGTACCATCTAGCTAACAAGTCGCCCAAGAATAAAGAATAGTGGGACTCAGTCGCCCAAGACGTATGTACTATTATATAATAAAATAAGACTATATTTTTTTACAAAAAGACAAAAAACCCAAGTCGCCTAAGAAATGTGAGATCCAGTCGCCCAAGAAAGTACCATTGTAAGTGGTACCATGTTAGTAGTAGACACTAGGGCACTACAATTTTAGAAGATTCGCCTAAGATATTTGGGCGACCCTCTCCCATAGGGTATTTGGGGAAAAAAAATTGTTGAGGCATTTAGGGTAAGTACCCTTGTACTTGTGGGGTATTTAGAGAATTTTCCCTTTTATTTGTTCAATTTGTATGTTTAGTACCAAAAGTATACAAAAGTGACATTTGCCATGTTTTTCCTACCATTATGACAGTACTTGTGCTTACATCATCACATTATATAGAAGAATTTATGTAACTTAGTGAAATTAATAAATTGACGGCTTGGTACATAATGAATGTGAATATAAAATTTACTAGTATATAACTTAGAGTAAACTACTAATTTTGGCTTGACACATACTCAATGTGGCCAATTTTATATAAATCTAATACTATATAAAACTCATTTGCATATTTTTTTTATCATTATAAAACCTAAAACACAACATATTAATTCAGATTGCTCGTAGAGTTTTATCGGCTTTCTTGGCATTTTATTTGCACTATCATTACTACTTTGCTTAAGGTGAGTTCATAGCCACACTTTAACTCTTTAAATTATTTATAAACCCATTGGGGGAGATACATGCTATTTTACAATATGGACACAAGTACTTTGAACTGTATGCTTACCTGAATGTATTATTGCCTAAGTACCGTTATTGCAAAAAATAAGTCCTTAGCATCATGAACCATTAATCACTTTCATGTGAGCGCGAATATTGTGAATAGGGCTATTGGGATTGACAAATCCCGTTTGTGTTGTGTCGATTCAACCAAACGCACTATATTTGAGTATCTAGGTATAATGGCAAATTACCTACTTCTAGGGCTTTATTATCATCTATATGATACCCGACGTTAACGCTTTGAGTGTCATGAGCTTAGTGCAATAATAACTACTTTATTAATTGTCTCTTAATCTTGAAATCTTGTGGTCCATTATTTATTTATAAACCTATGAATTTCACTCAACCTTTGTGTTGACTTTTTAGCATGTTTTATCTCAGGTCCTTAAGGTATTTGGCTAGCACGAAGTCGCACGAAGAATGTTTTGATGGCTTGCATTTTGTTATCATTCGATAAACTTTTAAAAACTTTCATGTTTACATATTATGTATTCTAAAACTACTTGGAACCTCTTGTAACTCTGATATTTTATTTTGATCGAATGATAAACTTTTAAAACGTCTCATTTAGAGTCGTTTTCTATGATTATGACGGTTGTACTAATAAGTAGTACCCCAATGATATTACATTCCGCTGCGATATTTTGGGGGTGTTACATTCTAACATCCACACTTCCTTTTCAAGCAAATGAATATTCCATGACATATTCTTTCTCTCTTATCTATGCCATGTGAGGAATACCTAAACTACCCCTATCCAATTATCCGTTCTCTATTTCCTTCTTTGATAATTGGTTTACACCCTAAGCATTCTTTTAAATATTTCACAAATGATTTTTATCAAATGGCTATTTGAGTTGGTTGACCTTAAGGATTAATTTTGGAAATGTCAAAAGTGTGAAGTACAATTGGGGGTTTAGCAAGGTCGGGTATTTAAAATACTAAAATCCCAAAGAAAAAGGAACAGTGTTTCTGGCGCTCCGACACGCCAGCCAGCGCGCCAGCCTCGGATTCTTTTTTCACTTCTTGGTATTTTGTCCTATAAATACCCCACTTTGCCTCTTGTATTACCCACCCCTTGCCAATCATTCTTTCTCTCTAATTTCTTTTCTCTCTACCCTCTAATTCTACATCTTGTGTTCTTAATCTATCACTCTTATCATTCTTGAAAGAACACATTCTCCGCAAGGGAAGAATCACAAGAGCCTAATCCACTCTTATGATTGTGTCAAGGGTCTTCTTCTCTATACCATTTCTATTAGAATCGAGTCACTAGGTTAGGTTAGGGTTTGATTCAAAGAAACAACATTCTGTCACTTGATTTGGTTGTAAGGGAAGTCTTGTGCCGTGGTGACCAAGCCTAGATCATTGGAGATCTAGTTGGGGTTTGATACTTCCGGTGGGAAGTCTTTGTAGTTCAGTCGAATCACGAGTCTTTGTGGGTGGTTTCCGAGAGCGGAATACCGTAGAGAGTAGCTCTTCTTAGTGAGCACCGATCTTTGTGCATATCGGTGGAGTGAAGTTGTATACGGTTTGCAATCCACCATAAGGATTATACTTAGTGAATAGTATACGTGTCGTGGATTCGCAATTGGACGTACGGATGATATAAACCCCCCATCCCGAACCAATATATATCGTGTTGTCTCTTTACATGCTTTATATACTTTGGTAGTGATTGTGGTTGTTGTAGTTGTTGTATAACCACTTATTGATCTTTGAGGCTTGAAGTCTTTAAACTTCAAAAAGGCCGAAAAGACCGTATTTACCCACGCTCTACGGTTCTACAAAGACTTTATTTTATTACAATTGCTTGTAAAAGTACAATTCAACCAATCACAATCAAGTGTCAATTGTGTATTCACTATTTTCGGGATTGTCTTCATGTTTTTCGAGATTATCATCCAATCAGAATCATTTATAGGTGGTATTGTAATGAAAATTATTTGTTTAACCACAACCCTTAGGGTTGTTGTTAGCAAACCCAAAAAAGAAAGCCTTTTTGACATAGAGGTTTTAGAAGTTTTCTTGTTAAGCAATAATTGAATTATTACTTTTTTCCTTTTTAAAAGTTTTAAATAAAAAAGGGCAAATGGCACAAAAATGCACTAAACTTATGGTCCGTTTCCAATCAGGGTTCTCTTCTTTTTTTCTTGCATAAAAAGGCGCCCAACAAAAATTTTTAGCCGATTTAGGTTTTTTACTAACTTTCGTTAACTCACTTCGTTAGTGAATTACATATTTGGCCCTTGATTTTTTTTTTCAAAACTTTATTTTCAAAAATTTTTTTGAAATTTTTTTTTCTATAACTTTATTTTCGAAAATTTTTTTTCTAATTTTTTTTTTCGAAAAAATATTTTGGAAAAAAAAGTTTTGAAAAAAACAGTTTTTGAAAAAAAAAAATTTAAAAATAAATTTAAAAAAAAAATAAAAAAATAAAGTTTTTGAATTTTTTTTTTATTTTTTTTTGAAAATATTTTTTGAAAAACTTTTTTTTTCAATTTTTTTTTCGAAAAAAAAATTATAAAAAAAAAAATTCGAAAAAAAAAGTTATAGAAAACAATTTTGGAAAAAAAATCAAGGACCAAACATGTAATGATTATACGAATTTAAGGACCAAACATGTAATTCACTAACGAAGTGGCTTAACGAAAGTTAGTAAAAAAGCTAAATCGGATGAAAATTTTTGTTAGGCGCCTTTTTATGCAAGAAAAAAAGAAGAGTACCATGATTGAAAACGGACCCTAAATTTAGTGCATTTTTCTGCCATTTGGCCAATGAAAAAAGCCTAAATATTTTTTTATCTACCATAATTTTTATAAAATCGTGTTTATATATCTTATGTAGAAAAGCTCAAAAAATACATATATACTTAAGATTTAATACATGATATGTTAGTGGTTGTTCAAGCTTTGTCTTGAGGTTAATGTGACATTTCAGTCACATTCTATTATACTTTATTGTAATTTTTTTGTGGTTATATTTTTTACCAGGGTGGTGAATTACCCTTTACCAAAAAAAATAAAATAATACTCCATGATGTGTTTGGACCAAAGTGTAAAAGTTAAATTAAAAAGTCAGAGTTCCTCACCCTCCTCATTTTTTCTCACGAATAACCAAAAACCTTTTCTTTCCCATTCTCCCCAATATCCCAAACACATGTTTCTTTACCCAGAAGCCTAAATAAAAAAAATCAAAATTCATGGTGTCGAAAATAAAGCAATCAATCCTACTCCTTAGTTATGTTCATTGTAGTGGATTCACAAAAACCATTACAAATTCAAATCATATTCAAGTATCGCTATTATTTTGTTTCTAATTTAATAATGCATATTGAGAAAAATGTTGGAATAATCATTAAGCACATCAAGTGAAGTCAATGACACTTGAATCGGGTTATATTTTTAATGGCGGTGGAGGTTAGAATATTCACAAGATGAGCGGCCATGTTAAGAGCTTCAACCCAATATGAGGGAGGTATATGTGCTTGAAAAAGCAATGTACGGGTTATATTGTTAAGGGTGCGTAACATACGTTCGGATTTCCCATTTTGTTGGGAGGTCTTTGGGCATGAAAATGAATACCGAAACTGTATGCCATGTTGGCGAAAAAAGGCGTGAAAGCGGGTGTTATCATACTCACCCCCATGGTCACATTGCAAAGCTTTAATATCTACATTGAATTGTTGGTTCACACAGGCACAAAAAACAACAAAGGTATCAAATAAATCAGATTTTCTAAGCAAAGGATATACCCGAACATAATGAGAGAAATGGTCCCAAAAAATAGCATAGTAACGAATACCATTCTCACTTAGAATCGGAGATGTCCACAAATCTGAGTGGATAAGCTCAAACACAGACGCAACATTTGACTCAGAACTGTAAAAGGGAAGTTTGGTATGTTTACCTAACTGACAAGCATGACACAAAGCGGACAACTTTGTTTTATTACATGAAATAAAATGACTAGACTCTAAGCGACGAAACACATCTTCACCGGGATGCCCGAGTCGTTTGTGCCATGTAGTAGGACTCAATGTAAGCAAAGTAAAGGTACTGGCAGAGGATGGTTGTTGAGTGACAGGGTAGAGATCGTCGGTGCTATCACAACGGAGAAGAAGCCGGCAGGTCTCGTAATCCTTCACAGAAAAACCATAAGCATCACATTCAACAGACACATTATTATCACGGGTAAATTAGCGAACAAAAATTAAATTTTTAATGATATTAGGTGTTACAAGGACATGATGAAGGTGAAGAGGTTTGTGAGGTGTGTACAAAAGGCTATGTCCCGTGTAAGTCACGGGTATAGATTGGCCATTGCCAACAAATACAGATTTATATATGCTTTGATTGTTAAAAGATGTGAGCATACCTGTGTTGTCTGCAAGATGAGAAGAGGCCCTCGTATCCATATTCCAAGCGGGATCTTGAAGTGTCATGGTTTGAAAAGCTTGTGGTAACATGGTTGTGGAAACGGTAGAAACGGTGTGGGGAGGGGGGGTGAACACGTTTCCGTTTCAAACTTAAAAACTTTTGTATCAAATATAGTATAAAGCAAGTTTCGCCATTATTAGTTCGGTTTATATTTCTTTTCTAAAAACATCCTTGTGACAAATTGCCGATCAAGCTTGACGTAATATGTAAAGTGTCAACACAAAGACAATCAACAATATAAGAATAAAAGTAAAGCGACAAATAAGAAGGATACGCAAACCAACACGAGGATTTATAGTGGTTCGGTCACGAAACTCCTCTTCGCCCTACTCCACTCCCCGAGTATCCAACTCGAGAGTTACTTCACTAGATCAACAAGCTCCATTCTCGGCGGAGAAACCTTACACAACATAGCTTACACTTTATCCGGTACAAAGCTAAATACCGGGTCCTTAACACGGCGGACCAAACCAACACAACGTCGCCTACACTTTATCCGATACAAGGCTAGATACCGAGCTCTTCCACGAGGTAGAGCCAAACCTTCATAGCCTACACTTTATCCGGTACAAGGCTAGATACCGGGTTCCATTACAAAGGAGGAACCACTACCCGATTAATACAACACATCATGAGGAACCAACACCCCACTACACCAATCTACACAACACAACTATGACACCCGTTATGTTTTGTGGCCCAACATAACAAACTTTGTGTTTTATGGCACAAACACATAAACCATCTAATCTAGTTAGAGATACAAGAAGAAGATACAAGAGAAGACCCAAGACAATGTGTCTAATGGATATGAATGACTAAACTAAATGAACTTCCTTTAATAGAAAGCCTTCAATGAAGATCACAAGTTCCCTAGGCTTGTTGTGATAGATCTTCATGTATGTATGGTTTTGGTGGATGAGGATGCAAGATCTCTAAGCTTGCTTTGGAGGATTACTTCAGTAGGTAAGGATGCAAGATCTTAAGGCTTGCTTTGGAGGATCACTTCGGGAGTATGCTTACAACAAAATGAGAGTTAGAAGCATTATGATCATATGAGAAAGAAGATGTTTTACATGTTTTTCTGCTGATCTAAATGTGTTAGAAATGGTAGAGAGAAAGTGTGTGAAAGGTGTGTTTGAATGATGAGAAATGGTTTGCTATTTATAGGCAAAAAGAAGAAGTTGTTTATTGTTCACCCGAATCCCTTTGAAAGGGATCCGACCCTTGTAAACCAAGGGATCCGCGAGGGATCCGACGACGCTTCTCTTCATTTGGGTCATGGGTCATGGGTTATGGGTTATGGTCCATGGGTCATGTGATGTCATGCATGATGTCAAAGAAATCTTGGGTCATGGGTTATGGACTTTGGGTCATGGGTCATGGGTTTTACCCATTGTGATGTCATGCATGATGTAATGCACATGGGTCATAGGTTATGGGTCATGGGTTTTAGGTTATGGATAGTCCAAGCTATTTTACTAGTATATTGCATTTAACTAGTTGATTCTAAAGAATGTATTTTATGAAAATGTAAGTAATAAATATTACTTATAAGTGTTTCATAAAAATGGTTTTGGTTTTATATAAACTATTTTACTAGATGTGTTTAATGGTTTATTTGGGTTTTGATCATAACGCAACATAACAAACATGTACGAACCTGTGTTGTAGCATACAAGGACTTGAGTCGTCGAGAGATGTTGAATGTATGTTGAGACAAAATATGATTACGAGTAACTTGTACATTTTACGTTATGTATTACAAGTTACATGGTTTGTCATCATTCAAAACAAACGAGACTGTATAGATTAAATATCGTAATATTTGCACTAACAATGGTCACATGAGGAGGAAACGAAGATGGCACTGCATACACATAAGGTCCTGGAACAAGCATACCATTTCCCTGTTGGGCCTGTGTAGCCAGATATGGAGAGAAATATTGGGCCTGTGGAACCGGTAACTGGGCCTGTGGAACAGGTAGTGGTGTGGGCTGAACAGAGCCAATAGTCATTAAGTGGGCCTGTGGTATTTGAGCAGGTGGTATAGGCTATGCATGTGTCCCTAGGCCTGATTGAAAATATAATAAACCCATATTGGGCTGGGCCGTATAAACAGGGTAGGGTATTGGACTCATGTCAGGCATAGTAACTGAACCAGAAGATAGAACGTGAGTGCCTGTTTTCTCATGCAAAGATGAAACACCACGAGTTGAAGTATTCTGAGCCGACCATGCATGGGAGAACCTGTGACTTGCTACTGGAACAAGGGTGAGGCCGAGAATCATTGAGACCGGGAACAAACTTACAATTTGCGCCATATGTACAGGAACCTCGTTGAAAATTGCGACAAGCTTCTAATCCCGAAGAACTCATGGTGTTGGTTTTATCAGTAGATGCGGATGTCGCAAGGAAAACCGTAGGAGAGGAGGACATGTGGTGAGACACAATTGCAGCCATATGTTGGTTAAGCACGTCACTCTCTTCAAGGAGCATCATGGAGCGCATCTCATCGAACGTAGGGAGTTTCTCCCTATGTCGAATTATACGTGCAACTTCTGGAAATTTACCATGCACTCCATTAATAACATAGGTAACGAGGCTGGAATCATTCACCTTAGACCCTAGATTCACGAGCCTGTCAGCCTTGTACTTGAGGTCTTGAAAATAATCCGTCACGGATAGATTGCCAATCACCATGTTACGGATCTCATTGTCAAGTTGAATGACACGAGCATCCTTATTATCGTGAAAGATGTCCGTGAGGCGTTTCCGAACACAACGAGCAGTAGCAGAGTCATCAACAATCATGTCTACAAGTTTAGGCGAGATAGTCGAGTAGATCCACATGACAACCAGTGAATCATTGGATTCATATAACGGGTCATCAGCGGATGTGCTTGAGGAAGAGGCGTCAAGATGATGGAGTACATCATAGTGATCATACGCTTTGCAAAATCTTTTAAACAACGAGCTCCAAGAGTTGTAGTTTAATTTGTCTAAATCAAGGGGGTGGGGATGCACGCTTTGATGCTAGCGATCGAATATGCCCGATCGATTGGTTGTTTAGGGTTAGGAGTTCCCGTCATGATGTTATGGCAAGGGAGTGAAAGCGAAAAGATGGTAGGAAGCAAGCAGAGAAAGCGTACAACAGCAGGCAGGAAAAAAAAGAGCTTTTAGAGTTAGGGTTTTATTTTTAGGAGAGGATCGGTGTAGGCTTTGATACCATATTAATTCCCCATAATGTTCACTAAACCAATCACGAAAATATATACCTAGAGATATCTTGAGTAGCAGTACTCGACACACCATTGGGCTAAGCCCACTGAGTACATGAGAAACTAATAACAATTATAAATAATATGATAGACTAATACTAACTAAGGATGACAGATTGTGCTAGTTGTTAGTTGATTGAACAGGAGAAATTAACACGGTTTAAACATCACTGATTTAACATAATGGTTAGTTGGTTACTATGAACCCATTTAAACATAACTTGAGCATTTACCTTGTTTATCCAAATGAGCTCTTGAAAAGAAGTTTATTAGATTAACGATTTGTTGGGTCCATTCAGTACCCAAGCGTCCTGAAACAAGGATTTGAATACAAATTATCCTAAGTGTCAATATAACCTTGAACGCTCTAAGGTCACTGAGTGAACAATCACTCAGTGAGTTATCTTCAAGATGCCTAGGACGAGCCTAAGACGAAGGATTCACCATTCAGTGAGGCGAAACTCCCTGAATGACACCTAAGCCAAAGAAGAAGATAATAGGTTCAGTGAGTGATGACAATAACTCACTGAACCCCAGTCTCCTCAACAACTATGAAGAATGAAGACTGAAGACCAAAGACTGAAGAACTAGAAGACTGAAAGAAAGGCGGGACAAGGCGGGAAGGGTTTGAAAAGATAAGGAGAAGTCCTTATCAGGCCAAAGTCAAACTTTCCCTGAGAACAAGAACAGTGTCATCACTGTTACTCAGAAAACAATGTTGTCCTATACCCAAAATAGGTTCTTGTAACGACGACAAAATACATCAGTATTTTTTCCTGATTAGCTTAGGTCATCTTTTGTCTTTTAAGTCACGGGTGCTCTTTATACTTGTTTATAAATACGATCATAAGGGAGTAAAAGTGGATAAGTTTGTGCAATTAGTAATTAGACATTCACAAACCACTTTTACTCCTCCAAAGAGTAACCTAGTCCCTGAGATAGCTTAGTGGTTCCTTATAGTTGCCACTTAAGCTTAGTGAGGAGACAACACCATACTTGTCATTTCAATCCCAAGTTTTTTTTCCGCAAACACTTGGGTATAGATTCTTTTGATTAACTTCTAATAAGAATTTAAACGTTAAAAAACTCTTGTCTATCATTTACGTTTCTACTTATTTGTTTAGTTAATCATTACATTACTTAGTCATGGAACACAATTAGCTTAACTTTGTAGTTAATTCTAATTGTGTAAAGGGAACAACAAGTGGTATCAGAGCCTCTGGTTTATAAAATCTTTCAAAAAACTAAAGAGTGCTCAAAAGGTTTTTAAAACCAAGATCCTACCATGGCTGATAGTAATGTACCCCAGCTAGTTGACAAAAAGGGAGGAAGTTATTCAGCTGTTGCTCCCCGACTAGAAGCTGGCAAATTTAGCAAGTGAAAAAAGCGTATGCTTTGCTACTTGACTGGTATGGAACCATACTACATCACATATATCAATGAAGGTCCCTTTGTCCCTAAGACTGCTGAAGGGTTACCTAAACCTGAAGCTCAGTGGACTATTGATGAGAGAAGGGTGGTTAACCAAGACCAACGCCTGAAAAGCATCATTATATCATGTCTTCCTGACGATACAACGGAATCAGTCATTAACTGTACAACAGCCAAACAAACTTGGCTTGACTTGGTTCAAAGCTTTGAAGGTCCCTCAGATACCAAGGGAAACAGGATTATGGACCTGAAACTTGAGTATAACACTTTCAGGGCCAAAAACTCTGAAAGTCTCTCTCAGACCTATACAAGATACAAAACCTTGATAAATGAACTATCAAATGATGGTGTAGTCTTGTCTAAGCATGAAATCAATGTTGGCTTTGTCAACAGTCTCCCTGAGAAGTGGTTAAACTTCTCTCAGGGTCTTAGGAATGCTAATCACATTCAAAATCTTGAGCTCCCTGAGATCTATGGGAAGTTTGTCTATGAGGACAACTTAATCTCAGGGAGATACCCAGACTCAAATAAAGCTCTTTAGACCAAAAAGGCCCTGACAACCATACCCTTATCTACTGCATTTTACTCTAATGGTGTTGTGCAGGATTTTCAAGAGAATTCTGATGATGAGGCTGATGAGAGAACCAGTGAGGAGTATCTTAATAACTTGCATATTGAATTTCAAGAAAGGGCACTTCTTGCTAACTTTAAACGTTTTATTAAAAGAAATCAGTCAAACTTTTCTAAAGCAAAAGCAAATGAAACCACTGAATGTTTCAAATGTGGTAAAAAGGGTCATTTTACAAAAGACTGTTTTTCTAAAACCACCTCAGAACCCTCATATAAATTCTCTGGTAATAGTTCTTCTTCAGGAACTAGCAAGTTTCAACCAAAAATGCTTCAGTCTTCTCAACATTTTCAAAACAAAACTGTTCAAAATGATCAAAAAGACTTTGAAGCTAAATATAGAAAAGCTAAAGCTAAACTTGCTCTCCTTGAGGCCACTCCCTCAGTATCTCAGGCTGCTCAAACCACTAAACCTGTTCAAACAAAGAACAAGGTACTTGTGGCTGAAGCCTATGACTGGGATGAAGAAAAGGTCTCCTCAGATGATGAAGAAGTAAAAGTCAGTGCACTGATGGCACTTTCAGATAATAATCAGCTGGCTGTTGGAAAAAGCCATGCAAGAAATGGAGAGTGGGTTAACATCACCATGAAAAAGGTAAATACTTTACTATCTATGGATGATGATTCTGATTGGCAATCTTACTTAAATTACATTAATGTTGATCTTAAGTTTGTTGAAGAGCAAAGACTTAATTTGTTTTCAAAATACAATAAACTTGTTCAAGAGTTAAACAAGTGTAGAGATGAACTACTTGTCTTAAAACAAGCCAAGCTAGAAGCTGTTACACTTCAAATTCAAAACACTGAAATTTTGAAACAAAACCAAGCTCTTCAAACTGAACTCAACAAAGAAAAGGCTGTCATTGAAAGCTAGACAGCAAAGAATCCTAAAGTCTATAAAACTGTTAGTCTTATTCCTAGTTCTAAAAAGAAAATCATAGGAGAAGACCAACTCACTGAATCCATCAGTGAGAGTCATAGTGATAAGGCCTTTATTCCAGCTGGCATATCTTTTGAGCAAGAAATGAAACCCAAGTCTAGTGACTGGGTTGAAAGAAACAACCCAGGCAGTAAGTTACCTAACTTTGAGACTGGGAAAATCTTGCAACCTGAAAGTCAGACCATCAAAGATATGCTTAGACTCACTAATAAGCCCAGTAACACTGAGTCTGTCAATGAATCTGAATCAGAATCACAAACACCTCTCCCACCACTGAAAGTCCTTCAGAGAGCTGCACCTAGCTCAGACCTAACACCTTTAGTTTACTCTCAACATTCTCCAAAAGAGAAGTCAGGATTGGGTAGAACCATCCTGAAGAGACCCACACCTGAGTTCTCAGTTCCCACTGATGATTCAACAACTTCAGTCCCAACTGAGGTGAACACTGAAAGCCCTGATTCAAAATATGATCAGTTGGCTGAGCTTGTCAGGAAGCTGAGTGAAAAGATTGAATCATGTGAAAAACCTCAATCTAAGAGCAAGGAACTCAAACCAGCTTCCTCAAGCACCTCCAAAGAAAAATCTTCAAAACCTCAGCAAAGATGTGAACTGTGTAACTATACAAATCATTCTACTGATGATTATTATAGAATCCTCTTTTGCATGATATGCAAAAAGGAAGATCACAGGACTTCTGATCACTTGTCATACACAGTCTCATCCAATGCTGCAACACACTTTAAAGCACAAGCTTTTTAGTATCCTTCTGATTCTAAACAGAAACAAAGGCAAAAGGCTAAGCCTTTTTCACCTTGTCCACATTGTGGTTTCAATGACCATCTTCATGATAATTGTCTAATGGATCCCTGCTGTGACATATGTGGAGATCCCTCTCATGACACCTCAGGACATGAAAAAGTCATTCAGGCTAGAAGAGGAACCACCAAGTCATCATCTCAGTCTACTGAGTCCACATCAACAACCAAATGTAAAATTTGTGGAAGCACAGTCCATACCACCACTGACCATGCATCAAATTGTATCTTTTAAAAAGGCCATCAAAGCCAAGCCCACCAAGAGGTGGGGTCCTAGAAAAAACTGACACAGTTTACTATTTATGCAGAGACATGCCAGGGAGCCTGTTTGGCATCTAGATAGTGGATGTTCAAGGAGCATGACTAGTGTGAAGGAATATCTACTCAAATATGTTGAGGAACCAGGACCTAAGGTGGTATTTGCTGACAATTCATCATGTCTCACTGAAGGTTATGGTTCAGTAAACTGTAATGGAATAGTTTTTACTAGGATAGCTTATGTTAATGGCCTCAAGTACAATCTTATTAGTGTCAGTCAACTATGTGATGCAAAATACATAGTTCAATTTGATGATAAGCAATGTACCATTTTTAATGCAAACAAAGAAGTTGTTCTTATTGCACCAAGAAGACAAGACGTGTATGTGTTAGATATGTCTACTCTAACTTAGAATGGAACTTGTCTCTTTGCTAAAGCCACTGAAACTCTAAACTGGCTTTGGCATAAGAGACTCTCCCATCTGAATTTCAAAAACATAAACAATCTTGTCAAACAAAATAAGGTCCTTGGCTTACCATCACTTGTGTTTTCAAAGGATAAACCCTGCTCTGCCTGTGAAAAAGGTAAACATCATAGAGCATCCTTTAAAACCAAACAAAACTTCTCCATCAAAAGCTGCCTTCATCTTCTCCATATGGACCTCTTTGGACCTATCAGTCCTATGTCCATTCATCATGAGAAGTATACTCTGGTCATTGTGGATGAATACTCAAGATACACTTGGGTTTACTTCCTGACCAAAAAGAGTCAGGCAGCTGAAACAATCATGTCCTTTGTCAGGAACATTGAAAACCAAAATGACATAAAAGTCAAACAAATTAGGACTGACAATGGGACTGAGTTCAAAAACCATGATCTTGAGTGTTTCTGTGATGAGAAAGGAAGAATAGAACACTCATTGAGGCTGCTAGGACAATGCTAAATGGATCAGTTCTATCCAAACACTTTTGGACTGAAGCAGTTAAGACTGCATGTTATACTCAAAACAGATCCATCATTGTCAAGAGACATAGCAAAACTCCTTATGAGTTATTCAATGGAAGAATCCCTGACATCAGCTATTTTCATGTCTTTGGGTGCCCTGTGTTTATTCATAATCATAAGGATCACTTAGGGAAATTTGATGCAAAAGCTGATGATGGATACTTTCTAGGATACTCTCTTGTCTCTAAAGCCTTCAGGGTGTTCAATACAAGGAGACAACGAACTGAGGAAACATTCCATGTCACCTTTGATGAAAGTACTGAAGCCATCAGATTCTCAAACACCTTAGTGGAAGAGATAGGAATTGATGATTCATCAAGATATCCTCCTGATGAATACCATCCTGATAGTCATCCTTCCACTCAATATCAAGCAGATGCTGATATATCTTATTACATTGTCCCTCATAACCTCCCTTATACAACCATCACTGAGTTTGTTGAAGCACAAACATGTACTGGTGAAATCAATCAGTCTGAACAAAGTGTTCAGGAACCTATCAATCTCAGTGATCAATTAGGTCAATCAGTTACTCAAGATCCTGAAGATCTTCAAGTTTCTGCACCTGAACCTACACCACCACCCAATCAGACCTCCACAAGTTCAAATCAATATCCAAGACCTCAGGACAGTTGGACTAGGTCTAAAGACATAGAACTTGTCAACATAATTGGAGAGCCCACTGAAGGAATGCTCACTAGAAGCATGGCTGCTAAACTTAAGGCAGCCTCAGCCAATGAATGTCTATTTGTGGACTTCATCTCCAATATTGAACCTAAAATCCTTGTGGGTCCAGGCTATGCATGATGAACTAGAACAATTTGATAGAAACAAGGTCAAATGTCCTCAGGATGTTTCTATCATTGGCATGAAATGGGTATTCAAGAACAAAACTGATGAAAATGGCATAGTCATTAAAAACAAGGCCAGACTTGTTGCCAAAGGTTATTGATGCGCGTGATGTGTCGTTGCGGTTTAGCAGTTTTAATGCCTACTCAAGTTTTAAATTTATATTTAGCCGACTTATCAATAACACACACACTTAACGAGCAGTGTACCCGGTCAGTATGAAGATAATGGTAAGTAGAGTGTCGATCACTAAGAGTGGAACGTATTATCTCGTTATTCTAATCAGTATTTTAATATCCTAACGCAAGGGGGTTTCAGCCTGAGAGACTGGCACGATTTGTTGCAATTAAAATAATAAAATAAACCAATAGGCACGAATCAGCAAGTAGCACACACGTACACAGATAGATACTCGAGACAATAAGAGGGCTGTCCTTATAATTAAGTAGATTGTCACTTGTTTTATTGATAGCTTTATATGAAGTGTATGTAGTTAATCCTTTCTCGTTGGTCCTATTCTTATCGGCGAGTAAACCCTTAATGATTACTTATGTCTAAAAGTTATTCCTAAGTGATCAATTTAGAAACAACCGTGGGAGCCACATTATGTCCCGCAGTCAAATGCCCGCAAGCCACTAATAAACACAGAGGTTATCAATGCACTAATAAGTAGTAACCAAAGACATCAACATATAAACTTTAATTAATGAGAAAGCAGTTTTAAGGGAGTGCAATCTTTCCGTTGCCACATTACACAAGCCACCAATCTTGATGAATTAAAGTTTACTAACACAATAAAACAAAACTACTTAATGAATTAAACATATGCAGCACCTTCTTACAGCTCTTGTATCTTTGATTTGGGTGTGTCTTGTGCTGCCTCCTTGACTGAATTCGTCCTTTGTTCCTACTGTTCGGTCTTCGGTGTTAGGGTTTTGGAACTCTTTAATTCGTCTGGTCTACGGGGTATTTATAGTTTCTGTCTGAGGGAAGATGCGGCGCATCTACTAAGTAGATGCGGCGCATGTACTTAACTTCGCGTGGGGTCAAAGATTATAATATTCAGGAATATTCGTACACCGCCAGAAGATGCGGCGTAACTCTTTATTAGATGCGGCGCATGTCCTCTTGTATCTTGGATCGTATCTGGTGATATCTTGATAGAGATGCGGCGCATGTTGAGAGTGAGATGCGGCGCATCTGGAGCAGAATTGACTTGATCTTGTCCATGTCAGTAGACTTTCACTTTATGCACTTTTTGCTCCATTATTAGTCCAAAATAGCTAAGTTTCACCAAATGCTTGTTTTTACCTGAGAATTACAAAAGTAAACAATTAAGTATCAATCCTCATACATAATATAGTAAAACAAGTCAAATTAATAGGATAAATGATAGTAATAAAATGTACTTATTTGAGTTCATCAAATATCCCCCCACTTGAACTTTACTTGTCCCCAAGTAAACCTTAGAATTTCATTTATGAAAATGTATCCTAAAAGATGTTAGGATTTATTTTTATATTTAAGCATGTATTCATTTAATTCATAATCACACAACTAAACACTTAACGAATTAGAAGTAAAATAAAATAAGTCGATAAAATCAAATCTAATCGTTTAACTGTCCAGTCGCGACGAATATTCTATCATAAGCTTGGCAAGTATACACATCTCCACCACTAAAGCTAAGGAATAACAAGTCTAAAGCGGTAAAAAGGGTTTTTAGGCTTAAGGGTTAATTATTCTTAATCACTATCGATCTCAAATTCCAGAAAAGGCGACAAAATCACAAATACATGATCGAATCCACGAACACGATACTTGCAATTGCTCAAATCCTTAACTCGAATAGGCTAAAGATAGGTCCAAACTTCACCAATAATAATATATCAAAAAGGGCGACAAAATCATAAATACATAGCCGAATCCACGACTACGATACTTAAGATTGCTCAAATCCCTAATCTCAATAAATCAAAGGTTCGGTTGGATAATGAATAATATAGGGTATGGATAACATTTGGGATATAAATTGGTGTAAAAATAAAAATAAACAAAACAAATAAATTAAAATCCTAAGTGTGGTTAATCACTATCCCAACCATCCCATGAATAAGACTCATATCATTGAATAACTCACGCTTTCACTTAAACACTTGTAAAAACCACAAACACGCTAATTAAGGTAGACACGAATTATAACTCAACAAAATCTTAATCAAAGAATAAACCTTAATGGCGTTCCATAACTGCAATTCCCTTCAATCCATAATATAATACAACAATATGTGATATCGACCACTTACATAACTTACAAAGTGTTAAAAACATCCAACTTTTCTTTCTTTTTCTTTTTCTTTTCTTATTTTTTCGATTTTTTTTTTTTTTTTTTTTTTTTTTTTTTTTTTTTTTTAAACTTTAAACATAAACATAGATGTGTAAAATTTCACCACATCACTACAACTTTCTTTCCGGATAATTTTTATTCATACTTTTCATACTTCAGAAATAATGGTAATAGTGAAAGTAGTAAACACACGAAAAATAAACTCAAAGATATACAATATTTACTTTCACTCCAATTTGCATTGTGCAATTTCCCGACCTAACCATAGATAATGAATTACGCACGCGAACACAGGTAATGTAAGGAAACACACTCTGCCTATAGCAATTAACCAACCACGGATTCTAATCTACAGGGTAGGCTAAGGTGTAAGGGTGTAACGAAACATTTTAAACATAGGTGTAAGAAACGAAAGGAATGGCTCTGAGTGTTTTTTCTAGGGGTATCTTACTCTAAAAATGAGAGTAACAAAAGGGTTTATACGGGGGTTAACTAACCAGTGTAGTTAGCTAATAACACATAACATATAAAGGCTATTTGGTGTAATCCTAGAATTTTACCAATTTAGACAAGTCATTCCAATTATATAAATAATACTCATTATGGTGGTCTCGAATAGTATACAAGCCAAGTTCTAAAGTTTACAAGTCACCGGCACACTCATAGATTTGTGAATTTTGAAAAATCACAATTTTTGAAAATAACGTCATGTGTGCAGTTATGTAACTTAGATCTTAAACAAAAACATGCTAAAAAAAATTTTAAGTTTGATATATTAAGCACATTTTAAGCATAATTTTTGAAAAAGTTTAGGACAAGTAAGTGTTAAGTGTTCTAATTCTCCAATCCCCCCACTTAAGTTAAACAACGTCCTCGTTGTTTGTATAAAAGGTTAAAAACTGGAAAATAAAAGAATTAGAACGGAAAAACTCCCCTGAGATTTGCTCGGTATGATCCTCCATTAGTATAAAAGCAAAAATCATCTTTCTTGTGGATTAGAACGTTAAAGCTTCATACTTGATTTATCCACAGGAAATCCAGGAAACTATAATACCACCAACACTTTAAAACACACATAAGATAAGAAAGGTTCAAACTTGCATAATACATTAGTAGTTAGGAAAAATAAAACTTAAAAATTAAAACTGAAAATCATCAGGTCAGTCGATGCGCCGTATCTTATTGGAGAAGATACGCCGTATCGAGCCTGGAATTAATACGGATCAGAATAAAGATGCGCCGCATCCTTAACCAGGGATGCGCCGCATTAAAATAAACTGATAAATAGTTTTAAAGTCGAAAATAAAAATACAGAAAAATAAAATAAGATATGACCATTGCAGAGGATGCGTCGCATCTCAGAATTGAGATGCGCCGTATCTTCGTGCGGCCTGGACTGACTCGACACAGAAAACAGAATAATAAAAGATAAATCCGGGTTGTCTCCCGGTGAGCACTTGTCTTTATTCCAGAGTCTTCAAGTTAGACTCACGTTCAGCTCAGCAATAAGTCCTTGTCACGGTCCATCCTTCGTCCTTCATCCGAAAGATTTTCCCGTATATCTCTGCGACGTTTTCTTCCGTTCGACTTAGTCTAGCATAACTCTTTGTCTTCACCGCAGTATATTCTTCATTAGGACTCAAAGAATATTTGATGATTTTAAATTTTTCAGAAATAATCATGGGTGGCTCATTGTAAGGAATCCCAAGTAGTTGACACTTTCTTTTGGTGAATTCTTCCTCGTCTTTATCAACAAACTTAAAATAAGGATCCTTAATCAAATAATCATCTAGTTCTTCAATTAGTGACTTATCGTCTTGAATCGCCTCCCATTCTCTTTCCAAATCATATTGTAACCGTCGACTAAGCTTTGTGAAATCATCAAACTGTTTATGCACCCATTCCCAGAAAGTAGTATCCGATGTCCCCTTAAGTCCCTTCAAGCGTTCAATTCTGCCATTTTCTTGTAAAGCCTCCGACTTTTGTGGGCAGTCTTCAACATTATCGTACCACTCATAATCTTCAAAGGTTACATCGTTTCCAACCCGTTTCATCCCAATTATACTTCCCCCATTACAGGTTCCGTCACTTTTATAATCGCAGGTCGGCCAAACACTACTCCCGTCCTTGAAAACGAAGGGTGTACAGGTGTGACTAATGTGCTCAAATTCCCATGGTTTATCCCAAACCCATGGTACTTGGTCATTCCATTCATAGTACCAGGTGTTTTTGAAATCGTCATAAGTCTTAAATCCTGGTAGATCTCCAGTAAGCACATCATCATCGACTTGAAGAAGGTAGTTAAATTCCTTGAACTGCTTGCACAGGGGTGTCTCATAATCGAACACATCAATGTCAATTCTGAAAAGTTCTTCAATCCCCTCATTGATTGTTGAATCATGAAGTGACGACCCATAATCGCTTTCTACTTCTTCATCTTCTCCTCTCATCCAATATACCCATAATGCATCCTTAGTAGCACGATCCATGCTCTTATGGTTATTAAACTTACTAGCCAACCATTCTGAAAAATCAACATCGTTAGGGTCATGGTTAACGTCAAAGCAAACCTTTCCAATCATATTCTTTTTTATCTCCGAGTCAACCATGAAGTCATAATCTCCTTGACTTCATTTGCAGGGGCAAATTCCGGACTACCATATTTGAGTTCTAGCCAATCATTGAGGGAGAGGTCTATCAATCTTACCAACCTGCCATGAAATAGTAACTCCGCCAAAGCATAATTCATGTCATTATCCTGATAGTTCTCATTCAATCCCCAGTACTGTTCGGAATAAGGCATGTAAGAGATTTGGGCGTTGCCTCCACCACAGCTGTTGTTGCTTGAGTCCATGTATGCAAGATAGAATTTCCCATCATCTTCTTCGATAGTAGTCCAGTTCAATCCTTCGGCTTCAATGCTAGGCCATAAGAGCGACAATTCTTCTCCAGTATACCTCACAAATACATCATAAGAGAATACCTCTTTGTCAATGTTGCATAAACGCATGAATTCCTTAAAAGCAGCTTCAAGAGGAGTCTCCCAAGAGAATAAATCTGCATTGATCATGAGTACATTGAATGAATCTGAAAACAAGCTTTCCTTAGCAAGATATCCGTTAACTGACATGTCTTCCATAGCAAAATCTGTCATCCAAAGTAAAATCATCAGTAGGATTTGTTCGCTAGAAGAGAAATTAATGAGTATAGAAACGGATATAAGAATAAAAATAGCTGATATCTGCAGACGATGCGCCGTATCCAAAAAGTTGGATACGCTGTATCTTATAATCGTTAAAATTTAATCAGACTTATTCAGAAAATAGATACGCCGCTTTAGAATTTAAGAATGCGCCGTATCGAATTAATTAATCAAAAATCAGCTTATCTAATTAAAATTAAATGCGTCGTATTAACGAAAGTTAATGCGCCGTATTTTCGTTACGTTTAAAAATAAAAGATTTTTGATTCAGTAAGATGCGCCGTATCGACAGAGATCGATACGCCGTATCTGTTTAATAATTCGCAAACTGTTTTTAATCAAAATAATAGATACGCCGTATCTGCTAAAGCAGATGCGTCGTATGGCGTTAACGTTTAGAAAAAAAATTTATTAAAAACAGATACGCCGTATCTGCAAAAGCAGATGCGTCGTATTACTTTATCGCTTAGAAAAATTTTCTTATTAAAAACAGATACGCCGTATCTTGGGGAAAAGATGCGTCGTATCGAATTAATTAAACGCGTTGTATTTTTAAAAAAAATTAAACGCAATACGCCGTATCTGAGAGATCAGATGCGCCGTATCGTTCGATTTTGCACAGTACAACGATAGCAGAACAGAAAAATACGAAAAATAAAAACAAAAATTAAACACACGAACAAAAATAAACACACAAAAATAAAAGAAAACAATTAACACACAATACAACAAATATGCAAAATAGTACAATGATGCAATTAATCTAATAAAAAGAAAAACCTAATTAAAATACTAATCAAATTAACAGATAATAACAATTCACTCCCCGGCAGCGGCGCCAAAAACTTGATGCGCGTGATGTGTCGTTGCGGTTTAGCAGTTTTAATGCCTACTCAAGTTTTAAATTTATATTTAGCCGACTTATCAATAACACACACACTTAACGAGCAGTGTACCCGGTCAGTATGAAGATAATGGTAAGTAGAGTGTCGATCACTAAGAGTGGAACGTATTATCTCGTTATTCTAATCAGTATTTTAATATCCTAACGCAAGGGGGTTTCAGCCTGAGAGACTGGCACGATTTGTTGCAATTAAAATAATAAAATAAACCAATAGGCACGAATCAGCAAGTAGCACACACGTACACAGATAGATACTCGAGACAATAAGAGGGCTGTCCTTATAATTAAGTAGATTGTCACTTGTTTTATTGATAGCTTTATATGAAGTGTATGTAGTTAATCCTTTCTCGTTGGTCCTATTCTTATCGGCGAGTAAACCCTTAATGATTACTTATGTCTAAAAGTTATTCCTAAGTGATCAATTTAGAAACAACCGTGGGAGCCACATTATGTCCCGCAGTCAAATGCCCGCAAGCCACTAATAAACACAGAGGTTATCAATGCACTAATAAGTAGTAACCAAAGACATCAACATATAAACTTTAATTAATGAGAAAGCAGTTTTAAGGGAGTGCAATCTTTCCGTTGCCACATTACACAAGCCACCAATCTTGATGAATTAAAGTTTACTAACACAATAAAACAAAACTACTTAATGAATTAAACATATGCAGCACCTTCTTACAGCTCTTGTATCTTTGATTTGGGTGTGTCTTGTGCTGCCTCCTTGACTGAATTCGTCCTTTGTTCCTACTGTTCGGTCTTCGGTGTTAGGGTTTTGGAACTCTTTAATTCGTCTGGTCTACGGGGTATTTATAGTTTCTGTCTGAGGGAAGATGCGGCGCATCTACTAAGTAGATGCGGCGCATGTACTTAACTTCGCGTGGGGTCCAAGATTATAATATTCAGGAATATTCGTACACCGCCAGAAGATGCGGCGTAACTCTTTATTAGATGCAGCGCATGTCCTCTTGTATCTTGGATCGTATCTGGTGATATCTTGATAGAGATGCGGCGCATGTTGAGAGTGAGATGCGGCGCATCTGGAGCAGAATTGACTTGATCTTGTCCATGTCAGTAGACTTTCACTTTATGCACGTTTTGCTCCATTATTAGTCCAAAATAGCTAAGTTTCACCAAATGCTTGTTTTTACCTGAGAATTACAAAAGTAAACAATTAAGTATCAATCCTCATACATAATATAGTAAAACAAGTCAAATTAATAGGATAAATGATAGTAATAAAATGTACTTATTTGAGTTCATCAGTTATACTCAACAAGAAGGCATTGATTATGAAGAAACATTTGCACCAGTTGCAAGAATGGAAGCCATCAGGATCTTCCTTGCATTTGAAACCTACATGAACTTCAAAGTATATCAAATGGATGTAAAAAATGCCTTCCTCAATGGATCACTGAAAGAAGAAGTTTTTGTTCAACAACCTCCTGGATTTGAAAGCAGTGAGTTTCCTGACTATGTCTGCAAGCTTGACAAAGCCCTCTATGGACTGAAATAAGCTCCTAGGGCATGGTATGAAACTCTTTCAGCTTTTCTCATCCAAAATAAATTTGTCAGAGGTAAGATAGACAACACCTTGTTTATCTATAGGACAAAAGAAGATGTCATTCTTGTTCAAGTGTATGTGGATGACATCATATTTGGCTCAACAAGTTACAAACTTTGCAAACAGTTTGAAAAACTGATGGCAAAGAAATTTGAGATGAGTATGATGGGTGAACTCACTTACTTCCTTGGACTACAAATCAAGCAGACTGATAAGAGAACCTCCATCAGTCAAGAAAAGTACACTAGAAGGCTACTGAAAAAGTATGAGTTTAGTGACCGTGCTTCAGTAAAAACTCCAATGGTTCCCCCAAACAACCTAGGTCCTGACCTTGCTGGTAAACCAGTAAATCAAACACTTTTTAGAGGAATGATTGGGTCACTGATGTACCTACTTGCATCAAGGCCTGACATCCAATTCTCAGTCTGTTTATGTGCCAGATATCAGTCTGACCCAAGAGAATCACATCTCATAGTTGTGAAAAGGATCCTCAGGTACCTGAAAGGTACTCCAAATCTTGGATTGTACTACCCTAAATGTTCAGGCTTTGATCTCAAAGGGTACTCAGACTCTGACTATGCAGGCTGCAACATGGATAAGAAAAGTACTTCAGGTTCCTGCCAATTCCTTGGTGGTAAACTAGTCTGTTGGAGTACTAAGAAACAACAATCAGTAGCCATGTCCTTAGCTGAAGCTGAATATGTTGCAGCAGCCAGTTGTTGTGCAAATGTGCTATGGATGAAAAGTCAACTCAGTGACTATGACATCAATTACAAGATGGTACCCATCTTTTGTGACAACACAAGTGCAATTGCTATCTCAAACAATCATGTTCTTCATTAGAGAACCAAGCATATTGATATCAGATATCATTTCATCAGGGACCATGTCATGAATGGTGACATTGAATTACACTTCATCCCCACTGAGTATCAGCTAGCTGATATATTCACCAAACCATTGGATGAACCAACTTTCACAAGACTAAAAGCTGAATTGGGGATGTTGGATATTGACAATCAGTCCACTGACTAAACCTATCCAACTTTGTGTAAATAATTATAACCATTGGTCCCTGACTCAACAAATCTGTCAATGAATAAGTCTCTTATGTCTCACTGAATAACCTTCCCTAAACACCCTCAAACTGAATGAAAAGTCATTCAGGGGCCTCAAGACATCAAAAATGACATTCAATGCTATATTAAATGCTCTAAGTATTTAGTTAGTAAATGTCCGAGGTTGGTAACTGAATACCTATTTAATACGGAGTATAGGAATATATGTTTTTTCACCTTTTGGCATCCACATCTTGGGACCCCACATCATCACCACATATCCCACTTGGCATTAAATGCCTCTCCTCACAAGTAATATATTTTGATATTATATGTGGTGACGTCACACAGAAAAATGCACTTTTGCAGAACAACGCAACTGTTCACTTTGACAGTCGCGCAAAACCCGGGTAGTGGATTTGTTGCATTTAATGCGGACATCAAAACGGTTATACAAAACAGTTTTCAAATTTTTTAATGATTTTCGCAAATATGCAAAAACCACCCCTCTCCACTTCCCTATAAATATCCCCACAACATTTTAACACACACACACTTTGAATTATTAATCAAACTCTTGCTATTTTATCTCAAAACTTGTGTGTGTTCTTCATCTTAAAACCGGACCTTTTTCTTAAAATCATTACTTGACTCTTAAAATGGCTTCATCTAAGGCTATTTCCTACGCTCCAAATATGGAATTCCAACTAGAAAGCGTAGACATGATCAAAAACAATGTCATAGGAAACTTTGCATATCCGGAAAATTTTCCTGCATATAAGGACATGGTTAAATACCTACAAAACTGTTTTCTCTCTACGACATTTACAAAGACACCCTCAGTCATATACCAGGACTACTTGAGAGAGTTCTGGTGTACATCCGTGGTCACCAACCCTGATGTCATCAAGGACTCCATCATCACTTTCTCAGTGAACAATGGGAGGAAAAACCTCTCCCTTGATTACAAAACCTTTATCAAAGCCACAGGCCTTGATTACACTGAGACTTTTGCCCCTCAATCCACAGATAGTGAAGTAAAGGCCGAATTGCTTTTACTTGGGCCACATGACAAACAACACCCTGATGTGGCCCCAGGGACTTTATTGGCCAAAGCCCCTATAATAAAAACATGGTTTCCATCCGTTTTTGAGGATACTGATGACCTTTGTCATTCAGGTCATTGGTGGGAACAAATCCTCAACGGAGCAATTGAACACTGCTCAACAAATGATAGTGTTCAGTCTCCTAGAAGGTAGAAAAATTGATGTGGGAGAAATCATCTTCAGGGACCTCATAGTCAAGCTCTCAGGAAAATTGTAACACCCCCTAATTTGATTTGTGGCAGCGGAAAAGTAATTAGGGTGTTGCGGTGAGGATCGAGTTAAAATTTCAGAAAAACGGTCCAGAATAGGCGTTTTGAAAGTTATATGTCATTCGAAATAATAGTTTTGGTATAAAAGGAAAATATCTGATTTGAAAATCCCACAAAAATGTGATAATTTGGAAAGAATGACATATTTGATTTTACACCAGTTTATTTATCAGAGTATAAGATGCCCGCTCCGTGTCTTGTCCTGCTCCGTTAATTACCTGAGATAAACATGCTTAAAACATCAACACAATGGTTGGTGAGTTCGTGGAGTTTGATAGAAAATAACTTTCTTTCAATGAATTTAAAAGGTGTATAGTGATTGTCGAAATAAATAATAGTTCTTCATGAAATAAATAACAAGTTGTGTTGAATAAAAATCCACAAGCAAATAATGTATGATCTCCAGAATCATAAGTTTCAAGTTATAAATGAAGATGAGCTACGTTGTTATACGCTCGAAATAAAATGTTGGGTCAACTTTTAAACGTAACGATATACCAAGCATTTTGGATTGTCTTTTGTAGAATTCACAATTAAGTCACATATGATAACAATTAAGGTTCAAGTACATGATTCATAATCATAAGACATAGTGAAAACAATAACCTAGTGTCTGAATTCTATCAGTGTAAAGTGGTGGTTTACTAAATACAGCTGTATCTTAATATATATGAAACATTCATATATTCATAAAGTTATATTGCCCTAAGCCTCATGACACGCAAAACGTTAACAGAGTACCGTAAAACGGAGTGTTCATCAAATTAATGATGAAGGTTCTGCCCTCATGTAATAGGTGATTTGCCAATTCCTATTTTTCTCAAATATAGTGGATCGCGACTAAATACGACTAACCATGTAGGCATTCCGTCCAAGTATTTAGTGGGATAGGTCGTCAGCCTCTAACAGGTTTCGAAGCTGTTCACTATATTCGCGCTCACCGCAGTGATTAATGGCTTATGATCGAGGGACTTTATGGCAATAAAGTAAACTTAGGCAATATAGGTTTCAGGGTTCATGAAATATGCGTAATTTTAGTCTTGGCAATTATTTCTAGTGAAATGTAGAAATATCATAGGAAAGTTAACAGTACAATCATTTGTTATATGAATGCATACAATGAATCTCAATATCGTGTTATGTCAAGTAGTTTGAAAATGTTGTCTTCCAAATTCAGTGTTTAAGCTAAGCAAGCAATTTGCACATATAACGAACATATATTCCTCTCAAGAGTGATTCAAACACGTAAAGCATAGTTGATGGTTTTAAGTAAGTCATGAGAGTTTTCAAATTATATAAGTAACTTAAAACAGTTAAAGCATGTATCTCCCCCAAAAGTGTTATTAAAAACAAGTATTAAAAGTAGGGGCCACGACTCACCTGGAGTGTATCTGACAAGACGAAATTATAAGATCAAGTAAACGGTCACGAAAACTTCTTCAATACGAGACCTAAATATAAGCGAAGTCTAAGAGTCTAACTTACTACTAATAACGAATGTGGAATTGAGAAATCGTATAACGATTTGATCGGTGATATGAGTGTGATATGCTTAAAATGCCTCAAGTTAAAAATAATATATTTATAATATTATCTTGATTCTTATATCAATCGACCAAAAATATTATCTTCTCAAAACATGCTGAAATGATATGCAAAGTGAAATCGCTAATATTTCTAATGACGAAACTTTAAATAATGCATAGCTAAAATGTAAAATGCATATGGAGTGAGGGGTGAAAAATAGAAAATAAATAAGAATGTCAAGTGGAAATAGTTGGTCCTTGTCCTTTTCAGATTTTATACTTTTTACCCTAACTGCGCTTGCGTTACGTCGTTAGTCCTCGGTTAAGTCCAAAGTCCATAATAGTCCAATATTTGTCCATATGTCCATATAAAGCTTGGAGTTCAATGATATGTCAATTTAAGTCCTCTATAAACTGTTTTCACAGCTTCCGTCCATAAGTTTCACAGTTTGGCAGTTTCAGTCCCTCAAGTTAGATTGCGTTACATTTTTAGTCCAAAAGTGACAAAATGGTGAGGAAATGGATGGCGAGTTTTTCTGAGTTATATTTAAGATAAAAGAAGCTTGTTTTAACAGCTTATTTGGTTGTTTGCTTATTTTTACTACTAATGGGCCTTTAACGATTTACAACTCTAGCCCATTTATTGTTTTTAGTTATTTTCCAAACATGGTTTATACGTTTTCCTTGGGTTGTTTTAAAGGGTCGAAACTCGTTTATTTTTTACAAGGTGTTTAAACGAAAAGTGTAGCTAGTTACGTTGTGAAATGGGTCATGTGGAAATAGAACGTGGTCGTTTAGTTAGATCGCGAGATATGGACTTGATTTCTAGCCTACTTAGACTGTTTTATACGTACACACACTTAGCATATTTTTAGCTTCTTCCCAGTTTTAGTTTGTACGCGTAATATAAAGTTGGCATGTGTTCAAATGATGCATGAACTGAGGTGATTAAATGTGGGTGTGACGTGCGTGATGGCTGTTAAGCCTTTCCCAGTGGGGGCTCGCCACTCTTTTGAGTGGGTTACTTAAAATGACGAGTCCAAAGTAAATAAATAACTATGTGAATGTTCGTATGAAAGAAGAAACGATGCATGGGTGATATTTTAGATATGAAAGTGGGTTGTGAGGTGACCTTTAAACCTTCCTCAGTGAAGTCTCGTCACCTTTTTGTGGGTTATACCAAATAACGCATGCAACTAACTAGTAACAATGCATAGGTTTTCTGTTTTTATACGAAGGTGACAAGGGTTTATAAGTTTTCGAAGGGTGCATGGAATGTCAATGTAGGGGTGACGTGATGGCAAGCCATGAGATGGATTTTATATATTCACGTTGTATGCAAAAGTAAACACAGATTTTATACGTTCGAGTGCAATAACATGTGATGTATGGATATGCAATGACGTGCGATATGAATTAGATAGGATATAAGAAGACTTAAAACACCTTAGAAAGGTGGTGGAGACTTGAGAGGATGAACTGTGGTACGTGGGTTATGGGCAGAAACACAAGGAACATTTCCAACTCAGAACCGAATAACCAAGATTTGTTCCATTCGACTCGAAAATAATTACTCCGGTTGGACCAGCTGCTTCTGAACCTCAAAGACTGAGTTTATAACTGGTAGGAATGTTTGTGATTGTATGTGAGTGAATGTGTGAGATGATGAGTGGCCTTTTACTCATCATTTTATACCCGAAAAACCCCACAAAAATGACCAAAAACACCCAAATGGACCATATAATGTTACAAATATCCTTGGATTGTGTTTTTTGTGTTTCAGGTACAAAAGGATTGAAAACGGGGAAATATGGACAAAATCGAGCTTAATGTGGAAAAGAGTCAAATACCGAAGCCGGGAAAGACGTTTTTCATGCGGATTTTATTCGAGCTCAAAAATCACAAAATGGCCCTTGGATTATTTTTGTTTGGCAATATTAGTCCCTTGCTCAACTTTGGAAATATGCAGATTTGGTCCCCACAAATATTCACAATTAGAACTATGGTCCTTGTGATTAAAATCAAATTTATCCTAAAAACACTACCATCGGATCAAGACACAACCCATCAAAACACTACCCAACCCATCCCACTAAACTTAAACAAACCCCACAGCCCATCTATTTATCCCAAAACCCATAAGCCCACCTCACCTAAAACCGACCCAACACCTAAACAATTTAACCCACTTTAACCCGACCCATCCCACACCTAAAACTAACAATAAAAACACCGGGATTCTAATAAGTAAGGGTCAAACCCCCAAATGTTAGTCAAAATCCCAATCGACACAACCCTAACCACTATTCACCCTCTTCATCCTCCTTAATCACCTGATAATCGTCCATCTCATCACCTCACCACACCAGTCCAAAACACCCACATGGTGTTGTCTTTGGTCCCCTCCATCCACCTCAGCGATCCGAGGCACCAAAGAAGATCAACGATCAAGAATTAATGTTTGGGGAGCACGAAATTATCCAAGGGCTACAAAAGAAACACACCCGCAAGAGGGAACACACACACAAAAGAAACACACTTTGAAGCTAGGGTTTTATATATTTTAGTATAAATAGGTTCGGTAGTAGCAGTTTTTTTTCTTAGGTTTATTTTAGCAATTTTAATTTAAGGTTTGTACTTTTTTTATTCAGTTGTAATTTTACTCTTGATTTAATATAAGTTTATTTTTATTTGTTCGGCTTATTGTTATTTTTCTGCTTATGTTTGCTTATTTGGTTTTTTTTTTCTTCTGCTTATTTGGTCTTGAATATGCTAGCTGATAGTTAGTTAGTGTAGTTAGTGTATGCTTGATATAGGTGTGTTTGACTTTTTGAGTCAAACGGGTTATTTTGCTTATTACTGCTCTCTGCTATTTTATTCTGCTTTTATTGCTTATAGGATGATCGATGTTAGTTATAGATGTAGTTCATATCTTAGTTTAAATGAATGAGTTGCTAAGTTTAAAAGCTTGTAGTAGTATTAAAAGTTTGTTTGTAGTAGTAGTATTAAAAGCTTGTAGTAGCAGTTTTAAAGTTTGTTGAGTATTAAAATTGTTCTTGTTTGCCTGTTTCATATTATTAGCTTCTGATCTTGCCTAGTTTTAGTTTAGTTTAAGTAGGATTTGGATTTGGATTTTTGTTTTTAGTTCTCTTGGTAATTTAAATCTGTTTTAGCTTAATTTTGATTTTAGATCTTATTTGCCTAGTTTAAATCTGTTTTTAGTTCTCTTGGTTTGTAAACGACTTGTGATCAATCTGAGATAACAAGCTGTTCTGAGCTCATCTTGTGGTTTTAAAAAATAGTTTTAGTTGAAATCTAGCTTATTTAATGGTGTTTATTTGGTTTTTTAAAAAGAAAATCAAAGAAAAAATCAAATAGCAAAAAATTTGACAGTCCTGGGGTTCGAACCCAGGACAGTTAGCTCACAACACCAACAACACAACCACTAGACTCTTGCAATTTTTTAGTTAAATCCTAAACATTTAATTTAAAACCCTTTTCACCCCTTTTTCATTATTAAGCTAATTTTTACTGTTAAGCTTGTTTTTAGCTTATTTCTAAAACCTATTTCACTTTTTATATTTTTCTCAGCTTTCTAATAGTTTAAAGTATTCCCTAAAAAAATTTCAGATTTTATCTTTTTCATTTAATATTTTTTATCAATTATTTTCTTTTAAATAGTTTTTAATTTATAAAAAATTATTAAAAAGTCAAAAAAATATTTTTCTTTTTTTTCTAAAATTTTCTTTTGTCATTTAGAATTTATAAAAATTATTTTGATACCCGTAGGATTAGTTTTTTCAAATATTTTACGTTTTTACTCGTTCGTAGTTTACCGTTCGCGTTTATTAATTTTTGTTTTATTTAAAAACCAAAACAAACTCTCGTCTTTTCAAGCACTTTAATTACGAACCGAAAACGATATCCTCAATTTCACGCCTCTTTGGGACCTCGACCCGGGTATACGCTTATCCGGTTATTAAATCGATTGTCGCGTTGAACCGTCGCGAGTTGACTTTTCTTCGTGAGAGGTTGACTTGTGAATTGTTTCACCGATTATCATTTTGGCGCCGCTGCCGGGGAGGTGTGTTGCGACAATATCGTCACGGTTTGACGATTAGTGACTTGAAGAATCCTTCCTCGTGAAGTTTCGTAAATATCTTGTGAATATTTTTTATCCAAAAATCCAAAAAAAAAAAAAAAAAAAAAAAAAATTGAAAAATCCAAAAAACCCAAAAATATTCTTCTTAACCTAATGTTCTTGGTGCATGCGCACACGTTCTTCTTCGTCATCGAGTCCCTTTCTTGAACTCGTCGCAATTCCGCGAAGACGTAATCGTAGACGTGCTGCCTCATTAGTCGAATCCGAGATTCGTACTAATCCCGATCCTCCCATTGACATAATGGCGGAGAATCGCACCATGCTTGAGCTTCTCCAAGCACCCACCGAGGGTTATGGAGATGCTATTGTTGTTCCCCCGATCGTTGCCGATAATTTCGAACTTAAACCGGCATTACTATCCTTAGTAACGTCGAATCAATTTTACGGTTTCGAGAGGGATGATCCTCATTCCCACATTCGATGGTTTAACAAAATTTCATCTACCGTCAAATGTAGGAATGTTCCCCAAGAAGCAATCAAATTGCTTCTCTTTCCTTTCTCTCTTGAGGGGGCAGCCCGGACTTGGCTTGAAAAACAACCCCCTCGTTCTATCTTAACATGGGAAGATCTGGTGTCGAAATTTGTGAACGAATTCTTTCCCCCTTCCAGAACCACAAGTCTTAAGAATGAAATTACCAAATTTACTCAAAAATTTGATGAATCATTTAGTGAAGCGTGGGATCGTTTTAAAGAATTGCTTCGCAAATGTCCTCACCACGGATTTTCTGAGTTGCATCAAATTGATACGTTTTACAATGGATTGAACCAAACTGACCAAGATTCTCTAAACGCCGCCTCCGGTGGTTATATATTGAATCGAACTACGCGTGATGCTTTGTCCATCATCGAGAACAAGTCAAAGGTTCGCACTTCACGGAGCAAGCCGGTTGTTTCTCAAGTGAGTGTTTCACCTTCTACTTCACATTCGATGAATACTTCTAGCACGGATGCTAAAATTGACAAGCTCACGGATGCAATTCAAGCTTTGGTTTTCTCTAATCAGAAAAATCCTTCTTCTTCTACCATTTCTTCTACTCCACAAGCTTCTCCACCCGCTCAAGTTAAAGCGGTGGAAGAAAGTTGTGTTACTTGTGGTGGTCCTCATGCTTATTACAATTGTACCGCCACCGATGGCCGTCCTTTTGAAATCAATGCCGTAGCCGGGTCTTACAACCAAGGAGGTACTCAATACCGTCCTCAAGGTGACCCGAGCTATCGTGCTAGCTATCAAGCAGGACCACCCGGTTTTCCTCAAAACAATCAAAACCGATTCAATCAAAACCAAAGTAGGGGGCAAAATGTTCCATATCAAGCCCCTCCTAACCAATACCCGACCCAAGGGGTCAATTACAATCAAGGGTATCAAGCTCAAAATTACCAAGCCTCGATTGCTCCCTCTAATGATCTTTCAAATTACATTAAGACAAATGAGGTGAAAATGAAGGCTATGCAAAGTCAAATCACAAATTTGAAAAATGAATTTGAAAATTCAATGATTAAGCAGGGTAATGAGCTCAAAAGCAAAATTGATCAATCTCAAACGAAGATTGAAAGTATGTTTGATACCCTTATCAACCAATTTCACCAAGCTTCATCCTCGGGAACTCTCCCGGGTAATACAATTCCTAACCCAAAGGGTGAATTGAAAGCCATTACCACCCGAAGTGGTAAAGCTTATGAGGGACCCACGGTTCCAACTACTACTTCTTCCTCTTCTACAAAAGTAGTTGACCATGAGACCGAGGTGACAAAGGACAAGGTGCACTCCACAAGCTCACAAAGTACCGCACACGTCCAACCTTCGGTAGTCCCAACCCAAATTCCGGAACCCGATGTTCCGAAGTCTCAACCTAAACTAGGGGTGAGCACAAAAACCGAAAAACCGAATCGAAACCGAAAAAACCGAAAAAGCCGAACTGAAAAAACCGCCCCATTTGACAAACCGATGGTGGTGGTTTTGAATTTTATAAAAACCGAATGTTTGGGGCGGTTTTTGGTTTCATAAGAAAAACCGAACCGAAAAAACCGCCCCGCCCCACCTTTATATATGTTTTTATATAATTTTATCTATATAAGAAATTTGCAATTTAATTCTAAAGATTTGAGTATACAACTTTTTCTATAAAAAAATAGTGTTGTTTATTGTCTATACATTCAAATTTGTTATATTTGTAGATGTTATATCTTTGTTTTCGAACAGTAGTGTTCTTTGAATGTTTTTGCAAACGAAAAGTGTAAAGCCGCAAAGACTATCATTTTATATTTTAGAAAATGTTTGGTTGTTTTGTACGTTTTTTCGAAGCTTTGGATTGCCGGATATTATGCAATTGTTGATATTTGTTTGAATATTTTTGCTTGAAACTTGGAATCGTAAACTTTATATAAGATTAAAAGTTGCTTGTTTTCAAGTAAGAAAAAACCGAACAAAAACCGAAACCGAACCGATTTAATGTAAAAAACCGAAAAACCGAAACCGAAAAAACCGAAACCAAACGGTTTGTAGTTTTCAAAAACCGAAATATACGGTTCGGTTTTTGGTTTTACCATAAAACCGCCCCACCCCGCCCCATGCTCACCCCTAACCTAAACCTTCTATCCCATACCCATCTAGACTTAATGACCAAAAGCGCAGCTCCGCGAAAAAGCTAGTATCCAAATTGAGAAGTTTTTACAAATCTTTCAAGATTTACACTTCGATATTAGCTTCGCGGATGCTCTTCTTCTCATGCCAAAGTTTGCTTCGACAATCAAAAATTTGCTCAGTAACAAAGAGAAATTATTTGAGCTAGCAAAAACTCCTCTAAATGAGAATTGCTCGGCAGCTCTCCTTAAAAAGCTTCCGGAAAAGCTAGGAGATCCCGGAAAATTCCTCATTCCTTGTGATTTTCCGGGCATGGTTCAATGCTACGCCTTGGCCGATCTTGGTGCAACCATTAATCTTATGCCGCTTTCCATTTGGAACAAGCTTTCTCTACCCCCACTTACTCCCACATGTATGACTCTTGAGCTAGCCGATAGGACTCTTACTAGTCCTAAAGGTGTAGCCGAAGATGTTTTTGTGAAAGTGGGGAAGTTCCATTTCCCGGCTGATTTCGTCATGGTAGATTTTGATGCCGACCCCCGAGTTCCTCTTATACTTGGAAGATCTTTCTTGAGGACGGGTCGGGCATTGATTGATGTTTATGGTGAGGAACTCACCTTACGTGTTGATGATCAAGCTGTGACATTTAAGCTTGATCAAACTATGAGATACTCCTCCACTCACGATGATACATCGGTTAATCGTATTGATGTGATTGATGTTGCTTCTGAGGAGTATGCTCAGGAAGTTTTAGGATTTATAAACAAATCCTTTCGTGGCAATCCCACTCCTCCTTCTTCTCAACCTATTCTTTCCGACTCTTCCCCTTCCCTCACTCCGTTTGAGGGAAGTGATTTCATTTTGGAAGAGATCGAGGCCTATCTTAAGAATGAATCAGTTTTGTCGGAAATTGATTATGCTGACATTGATCTGGAGGGAGATATTCTCTTGCTTGAGAAATTGCTTAATGATGATCCATCACCTTCTCTCCCTCCGGAGAAAATTCAAATTGAAGAAATCAAAGAACTTGAGCCAACTAATCCTCCGGAGCCCGAGCTCAAGGATTTACCTCCTTATCTTGAATATGCTTTTCTAGAAGATGATGACAAATTTCCCGTCATTATTTCTAAAGAATTAAAAGATGAGGAGAAGGTTCAACTGATTGATGTGCTTAAGAATCACAAGAGTGCCATTGCTTGGCAACTCTCGGATATCAAGGGTATTGACCCTAGATTTTGTACTCACAAAATTTTGATGGAGGATGACTTTAAACCCACAGTTCAACAACAAAGAAGGGTGAATCCGAAAATTCATGAGGTTATCAAAAAGGAGGTTCTAAAACTCCTTGATGCCGGAATGATTTACCCCATTTCTGATAGCCCGTGGGTTAGTCCCATCCATTGTGTCCCCAAAAAGGGGGGTATGACCGTTGTTACCAACGAAGAAAATGAGTTGATTCCTACACGCCTCGTCACGGGATGGAGAGTGTGTATTGATTATCGAAAACTCAATGATGCTACCCGTAAGGATCATTTCCCTTTACCTTTTATGGATCAAATGCTTGAGCGTTTAGCGGGAAATGAATTCTATCGTTTTCTTGATGGCTTTTCCGGGTATTTTCAAATACCAATTGATCCCCAAGATCCGGAAAAGACCACCTTTACGTGCCCCTACGGAACGTTTGCTTATCGACGTATGCCTTTCGGCTTATGCAATGCTCCGGGCACGTTCCAAAGGTGCATGATGGCTATATTTCACGATATGATCGAGAAAACAATGGAGGTCTTTATGGATGATTTTTCGGTGTACGGAAATTCTTTCTCTTCTTGCCTCTCCCATTTAGACAAAATGCTTAAACGGTGCGAAGACACCAATCTTGTTCTAAATTGGGAGAAGTGCCACTTTATGGTCAAAGAGGGCATTGTCCTCGGCCATAAAATTTCTAATGCCGGGATTGAGGTCGATCAAGTTAAAGTCGATGTTATCGCTAAGCTACCTCATCCCACCACTGTAAAAGGAATCCGAAGTTTCCTTGGTCATGCCGGTTTCTACAGACGATTTATTCAAGACTTCTCTAAAATCGCCCGGCCTCTGACCCGTCTTCTTGAAAAAGATGCTCCATTCTTCTTCTCTCCCGAATGCATCGAAGCATTCGGGATTCTTAAAAAGAAATTAACTGAAGCACCAATTTTAGTTGCCCCCGATTGGGACTTGCCATTTGAGCTCATGTGCGATGCTAGTGATTATGATATTAGGGCAGTCCTGGGGCAACAAAAATCTAAGCACTTTCAGCCGATACACTATGCTAGCAAGACAATGACCGAGGCTCAATCTCATTATACTACTACCGAGAAAGAGTTATTGGCCGTTGTCTATGCTTTTGAGAAATTTAGACCATATCTCGTCTTATCTAAGACCATAGTGTATACGGATCACTCGGCTCTTAAGTTTCTTCTTGCTAAGCAAGATGCTAAGCCGAGATTGCTTCGGTGGATTCTCCTCCTACAAGAATTTGATGTCACTATTCGTGATAAAAAAGGAGCGGAGAATCTCGTCGCCGATCATTTGTCTAGACTTGAAAAACCCATCAAAGTGATCTCGAGAAAAAGGAAATTACCAAAACATTTCCTCTCGAGACACTTGGGATGATATCTTTGAAAGATGATCCGAGTACCCCATGGTTTGCCGACTTTGCAAACTACCATGCGGGGAATTTTGTTGTGAAAGGGATGTCGTCCCAACAGAAAAAGAAATTCTTTAAAGATGTGAAACATTATTTTTGGGACGACCCCTACTTGTTTAAAGTATGTGCCGATCAAGTGATTAGACGGTGTGTTCACGGCCAAGAAGCCGTTGACATTCTCACGGCTTGCCACAATGGACCCACAGGGGGACATCATGGCCCGAACTACACCGCTAAAAAAGTCTTTGATTCGGGTTTCTATTGGCCTACGATTTATCGTGATGCCCACGACTTGGTAAAGTCATGTGACTCTTGCCAACGTCAAGGAAAAATCTCACAAAAGGACGAAATGCCTCAAAATGCAATTCAAGTTTGTGAGATCTTTGACGTGTGGGGCATCGACTTTATGGGCCCGTTCCCGTCTTCACGAGGGAACAAGTATATACTCGTGGCGGTCGACTATTTGTCTAAATGGGTGGAAGCGAAAGCGCTCCCCACCAACGACGCCCGAGTAGTTGTGAAATTTCTAAAATCTCTCTTTGCTCGGTTTGGAGCTCCTCGTGCTATCATTAGTGATCGCGGTACGCACTTTTGCAATGACCAATTCGCAAAAGTCATGCTTAAGTACGGTGTCACTCACCGTCTTGCGACCGCGTATCACCCACAAACAAGTGGGCAAGTGGAAGTCTCCAACGAGGTTTAAAAAGAATTCTTGAAAGGACCGTAGGAGAAAATCGTGCCTCTTGGTCGGACAAACTAGATGATGCACTATGGGCCTTCCGTACAGCTTACAAAACACCCATCGGGTGTACTCCATACAAGCTTGTGTACGGAAAGGCGTGTCATCTACCGATCGAGCTTGAGCACAAAGCCTATTGGGCCTTGAAGCATGCAAATTTTGACCTTAAGACCGCGGGTGATCATCGAAAGCTTCAATTGAATGAATTAAATGAGCTTCGGGATCAAGCCTACGAGAACTCTTTAATCTACAAAGAGAAAACAAAGAGGATTCATGACTCTAAAATCAAAAAACCGCATCTTCAATGTTGGTGATCGAGTCCTCCTCTTCAATTCTTGATTAAAGATTTTCTCAGGCAAATTAAAAACCCGTTGGTCTGGGCCGTTCACCGTTGCTCAAGTTTTTCCATATGGAACCGTCGAGTTATCTCAAACCGACGGTCCCAACTTCAAAGTGAACGGTCATAGGTTGAAACATTATTTTGGAGGGGACATACCATCCATGGTTGTCCCGGATCTCCAAACTTTCCCCATGGACAATTAAATTCGGGGACGAGTCAGGCTCGTGACTCGGTTACCAAAAACAAGCGCTTCGTGGGTGGCAACCCATGCTTATCATTCTATCTTCTTTCTTATTTCTAACACTAAGTATGGGGGAGTTCCTCTACTTGTGCTTTGTTGTGTGTTTGCCTTTGTTTTCAGGATTCCCGTAGATTGTGATGATTGACGCGCCTGTTTTCAATCCAGCCGCCCAATATCCTATCTTTGTGTTTATGATTATCCAGGGATATCTTTTTAATCCTTTTTGTGAAATCCAGATTTCGTTTCCACACTTAGGTAGTAGTCTTACCCTTTTACGTTCTATAGTGTCGGCTTAGGCCGGTACTTTGAATATTGAGGGCAATATTCAATTCTAAGTGTGGGGGGAATTCTTGCGAATTTGACCCAATTTTAAAAAAATTTCACATATTGTACCTACTAGTCCCTAGCACCCCCGTTTTGACCAAAAATTTTAAAAATTTTATCGTATTTTTCGTCTAAAAGAAGTGCTATGCACAATAAATAATAATTTGCTATACATTAATGCTTCGGTATTAATGAAAGTTTAGACTTGATTAGGCTAGAACAAGGGGAATCCCGACTTTGCTAGAGTGTTGATCTAGCTGCTACCCTTAACGTTTAGGCTAAGTTTTTACGAATTGTGCAAATGAAAATGCTAAGCGTGGAGTAGTTGGTTCTCTTTAGAGCTTATATAAGTAATCTATGGCTTTTCCTCCCAGGAGCTCCTAATCTGACTAAAATAAGTGCTATTTTCAAACTTTTGAACGCAAAAAACCGTTTTTGTTAAGCAAATAAATTTTTATACAATCTTGATTTAGAATACTAGTTCAAAGTTTTATTTAAATTTTGGAACAAGCATACTTTCTTAAAAACACAATAAGAATGCAAAATGAAAGTGAGACGTTGCTTGAAAGTTGCAAAAGTTAAAGTTTTAAGTATGAATAAATAAGTGCTCTAAGCTACGGATTTGAGATCGGGCCTTGGATCCTTATTTCCGGAAGGCGTTTAGGTCTTGGCTACCCTCTTGCACCGGCCCTTGGACCTCTAGTTCAGGAATGTGTGAGGTCTTGGTCTAACCACCTTGGATCCTCATTTCAGGAATGTCTAGAGTCTTGGAACACTCCGTTGTAACGGCCATTGGATCCTTTATTCCGAAAGGTGTAAGGTCTTGGAATTAAACCGTGAAGGTCCGTCGTTTAGGGTACACAAGTAAAAAGTTAGAAAAAAAAAAAAAAAAAAAAAAGTGATGAAAATGAAAAAAAATGTTTATGTTTGTTTATGAATAAGTGTGAGAAACTTGCTTCTTCTCAAATTTAAATCGAAAGTTGAACTAGTATTCGTCAATATTGTCTAAAAGTTGGACGGTGATTTAGAAATTGTTGACTTCAAAGATCCCGTGAGCTCCGATACTATTCTCGAGGGTGTAAAAACCTAGCCTCCTAAGTTTACTAAGGATAAGCTGAGAAGAAAGTCGCTACATGGAGTGATCTCACCTTTGAATCTCTAATTTCTAAATCATTGTCGGTTTTTAACCCTAATAAATGTCGATTTTACGATCAAAACTTTGAAAACAAGCACACACCTAACTTATGAATAATTGTGGGAGTGAAAAGTTAAGTCTCGGCTTACATAGGTTGCTAATATAAGTAGCGTTAGCATTTTACAAAAATGTTTGCACAAGGGTTTTTAGACTTAGTTGGGAAGTATAAAAAGAGGATGACGATTACAATTCCCCGGAGTCACCCATTTTGTGTGATTCCCGTTCCATGATGCCACTTTTGATAATCAAGCATGATATTTACGTTTGTTCTCGTTTAAATTACTTGCATTTTATAATAAAGTCAAAACGGGGTGGTATATTTTTGGTAACCTTGATATTTTTGATCCTTTCATTACTTTATATGATCGGATTGCTAGGGACTAGCAATTGCTTAGTGTGAGGGATTGATGAGTGGCCTTTTACTCATCATTTTATACTCGAAAAACCCCACAAAAATGACCAAAAACACCCAAATGGACCATATAATGTTACAAATATCCTTGGATTGTGTTTTTTGTGTTTCAGGTACAAAAGGATTGAAAACGGGGCAAATATGGACAAAATCGAGCTTAATGTGGAAAAGAGTCAAATACCGAAGCCGGGAAAGACGTTTTTCATGCGGATTTTATTCGAGCTCAAAAATCACAAAATGGCCCTTGGATTATTTTTGTTTGGCAATATTAGTCCCTTGCTCAACTTTGGAAATATGCAAATTTGGTCCCCACAAATATTCACAATTAGAACTATGGTCCTTGTGATTAAAATCAAATTTATCCTAAAAACACTACCATCGGATCAAGACACAACCCATCAAAACACTACCCAACCCATCCCACTAAACTTAAACAAACCCCACAGCCCATCTATTTATCCCAAAACCCATAAGCCCACCTACCTAAAACCGACCCAACACCTAAACAATTTAACCCACTTTAACCCGACCCATCCCACACCTAAAACTAACAATAAAAACACCGGGATTCTAATAAGTAAGGGTCAAACCCCCAAATGTTAGTCAAAATCCCAATCGACACAACCCTAACCACTATTCACCCTCTTCATCCTCCTTAATCACCTGATAATCGTCCATCTCATCACCTCACCACACCAGTCCAAAACACCCACATGGTGTTGTCTTTGGTCCCCTCCATCCACCTCAGCGATCCGAGGCACCAAAGAAGATCAACGATCAAGAATTAATGTTGTGGGGAGCACGAAATTATCCAAGGGCTACAAAGAAACACAACCTCAAGAGGGAACACACACACGAAAGAAACACACTTTGAAGCTAGGGTTTTATATTTTTTAGTATAAATAGGTTCGGTAGTAGCAGTTTTTTTTCTTAGGTTTATTTTAGCAATTTTAATTTAAGGTTTGTACTTTTTTTATTTTTCAGTTGTAATTTACTCTTGATTTAATATAAGTTTATTTTTATTTGTTCGGCTTATTGTTATTTTTCTGCTTATGTTTGCTTATTTGGTTTTTTTCTTTGTTATTTGTCTGAATATGCTAGCTGATAGTTAGTGTAGTTAGTGTATGCTTGATATAGGTGTGTTTGACTTTTTGAGTCAAACGGGTTATTTTGCTTATTACTGCTCTCTGCTATTTTATTCTGCTTTTATTGCTTATAGGATGATCGATGTTAGTTATAGATGTAGTTCATATCTTAGTTTAAATGAATGAGTTGCTAAGTTTAAAAGCTTGTAGTAGTATTAAAAGTTTGTTTGTAGTAGTAGTATTAAAAGCTTGTAGTAGCAGTTTTAAAGTTTGTTGAGTATTAAAATTGTTCTTGTTTGCCTGTTTCATATTATTAGCTTCTGATCTTGCCTAGTGTTAGTTTGTTTTAAGTAGGATTTGGATTTGGATTTTTGTTTTTAGTTCTCTTGGTAATTTAAATCTGTTTTAGCTTAATTTTGATTTTAGATCTTATTTGCCTAGTTTAAATCTGTTTTTAGTTCTCTTGGTTTGTAAACGACTTGTGATCAATCTGAGATAACAAGCTGTTCTGAGCTCATCTTGTGGTTTTAAAAAATAGTTTTAGTTGAAATCTAGCCTATTTAATGGTGTTTATTTGGTTTTTAAAAAGAAAATCAAAGAAAAAATCAAATAGCAAAAAATTTGACAGTCCTGGGGTTCGAACCCGGACAGTTAGCTCACAACACCAACAACACAACCACTAGACTCTTGCATTTTTTTAGTTAAATCCTACAACATTTAATTTAAAACCCTTTTCACCCCTTTTTCATTATTAAGCTAATTTTTACTGTTAAGCTTGTTTTTAGCTTATTTCTAAAACCTATTTCACTTTTTATATTTTTCTCAGCTTTCTAATAGTTTAAAGTATTCCCTAAAAAAATTTCAGATTTTATCTTTTTCATTTAATATTTTTTATCAATTATTATTTTTAAATAGTTTTTAATTTATAAAAAATTATTAAAAAGTCAAAAAAATATTTTTCTTTTTTTTCCAAAATTTTCTTTTGTCATTTAGAATTTATAAAAATTATTTTGATACCCGTAGGATTAGTTTTTTCAAATATTTTACTTTTTTACTCGTTCGTAGTTTACCGTTCGCGTTTATTAATTTTTGTTTTATTTAAAAACCAAAACAAACTCTCGTCTTTTCAAGCACTTTAATTACGAACCGAAAACGATATCCTCAATTTCACGCCTCGTTGGGACCTCGACCCGGGTATACGCTTATCCGGTTATTAAATCGATTGTCGCGTTGAACCGTCGCGAGTTGACTTTTCTTCGTGAGAGGTTGACTTGTGAATTGTTTCACCGATTATCAGTGGCCAAATGGAGGGTAGATTATATAGAGATATATTTCACACGTTTTATTGACTTGAAGACTTTAAATCAATGATTGATGGATACTGTAGCCGAATGGACACCTAAGTGGTTTTTCTGACATTTCAAGGTATTTAGATAGATGTGGTTCTTTGGTAAAATCTTATCTTGTTTTGTGGTAATGTGTATGTACACGTTTTGTATTTTTAAATGGGTGTTAAATGAATTTAACAAGCCACCTACCTTTACTGCTGTTCTAATCATCATTCAAACATTCTATTATGTTAAAAATAGCATTTGTGAGACGTAGGAACAATCGAGGTTTAAAACAGTTAAAGTTTTTGAGATTTGTCTATACGCTTTGGGTAGTTTTGGGACAAATAGATTGGTCTTAAAAACCATAGGAATACTTGATAGCTAAATCTGAAATCTGGCGCATATGGAGTCTAGCGGGTGGTGAATAAGATGGTGCAAAAACATTCGAGGGTTGTGTTTAATATTCGAGAGAACGAGACGCGTTTCTGGAGGTGTTGTGGCTGTCGATTACACATGAAATCATAAGGGAAAATTGGGTTTTGAAGTTGGGCCAGTGTCGTGTATGGTGATGGGCTGGAGTCTTGGCCCGTTCGGTTGGTAGTAGTGAAAAGAAGAAAATTATGGTTATGGTAAATAAAGTGTAATTAGTGAGATATAAATGTAACTAGTGAATATTTGAATGTGATTAGTGGATAAAGTGTGTTTAGTGTATCTTTCTATTGGCACTAATTATAGATTTAGTGTAAAGGGTGATTCGTGAAATGGTTATGTTTCAAAATACGTGTCGTGATTGATGAGTGTGTAAATACTCATCATTTCTTTCACATTTGAGCTACAGAAACAGTCAAAAACACTTTAAAAAATCTAAAAATGTATAAAAATATCATCTGACTGTGTTTTTATAAGTTTCAGGGAAAAACAAACAATAAATGGCATAATTTGCATTTTAGTCCCTGAACTTTCATAAATTGACAAATCTAGTCCCTAGAATCTAAAAAAGTGGAATTTTATCATTCAAGGTCCCTAAAATAATCTTAATTGTCAAATTTGGTCCTTGAATGATTGTTTGAGCAAAAATTACAAAAAGGTCCCTCAATTTTGAAAAGTGTCAAAAATGGTCCCTGGGTTATTTAAAGTGGAAAATAAATAATTATAACCCTTGTATTATTTATCTTGGCAATATTGGTCCTTTGGAGTAACTTTGGAAAAATACAACATTAGCCCTTCAAAAATCAGGAAATTACACTTTTGGTCCTTGTTGTATTTAAGCTACAAAATCCGGATCCTCAAAATTAAATAAAACCCAAAAATAAAACCAACCCAACCCAATCCTATCTACTAAACCCAATACCCCAATTCATTTACCCAATCCCAAGCCCAATCAAAACAAGCCCAATGTTTGTCTGAGTTTAAACACTCAGTCAAACCAAACGTTGACCCGTCTTCCCAAAACCACCATTGGCGCCAAACCATCCAGTCACCATCCCAGCTCACCCAAAACCACCATCCACCTCATTCCCCCTCCTCAACACTCCACCTAACATGCCAAAACCAATTAATGCATCCCTCCCACTCCCCACTAGCAAAATCAGAGTTAATCACCAAAATCCACTTTTCCCGCCAAAATGCCAAATGGACTGTGGAGATTAAATCAGAGCAATTCAATGGTGGGAATCACTCAAAGATGTCGACAAGAGGATTAGAGACTATAAAGAGCAGAGGAGAGAGTGTGTAATAGATTATCTAGTGTAAATTAGTTTTATGTATGTCGTTTAAAATGCAATTTCAAATTCTAGTCTAAGATTTAGCTATCAAGCAGTGTAGTAAGTTTCTTTTATGTATTGTAACTCTTCTTAAGCAATAAATTTCAAGTTTCCTCAACATTTTCATCATTTGCAATTTTATTTGAAAGATTCAATAATCTGTTTAGTGTAATGGATGTTAGTGTGTAATATCTTGGACTTTTAGGTCACATAAGCTCCCACATAGCTTATTGAAGCTATTAGTAATCAGTAAAACAAGTTTAGTAATAAAAAATCAAAATTACCAAATCAGTCAACAAAAGTCAAAGTCTCATGATCATGGAGTTTATTGCTGGAGCAGGGTAAATATTGGATTGCCCTGGGTTAGTGAACCTGAGGAGGTTCTATAGGAGGGTTTCATTGGTCCTTGTTCTTGGTTTTTAGCAGGAAGCATCTTGTAAGCAATTCTCTTTAATATTGCATAGTACTGTGTAAACTAGTTTGGTAGTTTAATCTTTGTGTTTTTCAGTCTTTGTGGTGTTATTAAGTCTTAATATAGTTTAATTTAGGCATCTTGTTCATTAAATTTGCCAGTTGCTAAAAATTCTTCATATCAGTCAAGATAGCATATTGTTAATTTCTGTGTTCTTGCTGCTATATTTGGGATTTTCTAGTTTAAATTGGTCTTTTATAATCTTAAGAAGTGTTGGAATCAAGTATTGTGTTTTAAAATTCAGATTTGCTTTGAAAATCTTGCAAACCTGCCCTGATCAGGGGTGTTTGGATTTGTAAGATTGTCTGTGTTTTGGTTGTTGTTTGTTGTTGCTTTTGGATCTCACAAGTCACTATAGGTCATATAAGTTTAGAACAACCATAAAAACAAGCCATTGTTTAGTGAAAAGTCAAAATCACTAACACTTGATCACAACAGCTTCACTGTTGTGATTTGGTTTGTGAAAATCATCAAATAAGTTTAATTGTTGTTAGAGTTGCTTAGGATAGTCTTTTCATAGCTTAATATACCCTTATCAATCACTAGGAATCATTCTAATCTCACCTAAGTCAAATCTTGTTATTTTCTGCAAAAGTCAAAAGATCAGCAGAAACATGGTTTTTGGTTGCTGATCTTGGGCAAAATCAGACCTCAATTGGTGTGTTATTGATAGGGCTTTTGTGTTTTCTAGATAGCTCATAAGCTAAGCTTGCTTTTGCCCCCCTAATATTGAATCTCAGTAGCTTATTGCTTAGCTTAATTTGGTCTGCAAGATTGCTTGTTTCCTGAGATTTCTGTGTTAGAATCCAAATCAGTCAAGTGCTCAATCTGTTTCATCTCTTGTTGTAATTTGTGTTTTTTAGTTGATTTGTGGTTATTTCATCATATTGCCTTGTTCCTGAACTTTTGGCATCTTTATTTGCTTTTTAGCTTATTTTGTGCTTATAAGCCAACTGCTTATTAGCCCAATTCATCTCTCTGGGCTTATTAAATTTGTAATTTTAATTTTCTTAGCCTTTTAATATTAATCTAGACTTAACTTAAATTTTTCAGATTTTTCCTAAGTCATTTACTATTTTTAATCATTTTTATTAGTTCTTAGTAGTAATTAAATCATAATAATTAGAAAAATAATCAAAAAAATATAATTCCAATTTTCATAATTTTCTTTTATCATTTGTAATTTAGGAAAAATATAAAAATATTTTTAGGACTTAAAAAACCAAAAAATAGAAATATAGTGATAGTTTCTATTTAATAGAATTTATCTTTTTAAATTTTAATTAAGTAATTTTCATTTTTATAATTTTCTTATCTTTTTATTACCTTAAAGTATTTATAGAAAAAATTTCAGATTTTTCTTTAATCTTTTAGTATTTATTAGAATTTTAATTAGTTTAAATAATTATTAAATAGTTTTTAATTAATAATAATTAATTAATAAGTTAAATAAATAATTTTCTTTTTCTAATAATTTTCTTTTATTATTAGGGTTGTAAAAATATAAATTTCATATCAGTAGGCTTTTTATTTCTTAAAACTCACTTTTTATTTCGTTCGTTTACGTTTATTTAAATTTAAACGTACGTCTTTTAGTTTTAAACGTTTTTAAGTAATTTGGTTTCCAGTTCTTGTTTGGATAGCTTGGTTAAAGCTATTTTCTTATCTCATTAGTGTAATCAAAATCATAATCCCTTTTCTGTTCAATAACACTTGATCACGATCCGTTTTTAAGCACAATTTCACACTTCGCTGGGACTTAAACGACCCGGGGATAAAACTATACTCCTTGGATTATTGCATTGTGTCCTTGATAGTTTGACTTTGTTTGACCACATCCGTGGTTGATTTAAGTTGACTGTTCAGAGCCAATCAAATTTTGGCGCCGCTGCCGGGGAGGTGTGCTGCGTGTTAAACGTTTTGCAGTATCGTGTCTTTGAACCCCAATCTGTGAATATCTTTTTTCTCTTGTATATTTATCATATATAAAGCAAAACGCTTGTGAAGTTAACTCATTTAACGGATCAAGCACCAAAAATATCGTATTCCTATTCCCCATAAACCATATAAAAAACAAAAATATTTTCTTTTCTTTTCTATATATACTATCATATAAAAAATTAAAACATCAAAAATATTTTCCATTTTCTGTGTTAAATAATAAACAAACAATAAAAATTAACCATCGAGAACCAAGACTGAGCACTACCTAACTGGGAGTGCGGCCATAATAAGTTCCCAAACCTAAGATAAAAACTTGCCTTTGTGTCACTTGCGAATATCGGCTCACCTTTAATTGATAAACAAACTCTAACGGAGGTTCTAGGATAGTCTGACATTAAATTGTCGGACTGAAAGAAGCGGGTTTTTAAGGAGCGTAACTGCCCACCTTTGCTTCTCCGCCACTCTGTGCGTTTGTCAGTTAGAGAGCTACCGTACGCCTGTTGATTATTGGTTTAAGTTCACTTGTGTTTTTTCTCGATCTTGATTTTTAATAGAAAAATTTTGTTTAAATAAAAATCCAAAAAGAATCTTCTTACCCTTTTCTGAGTTTCCTCCACTTTAAAGGATTCTCAGACTCGTCTTAGTGCATGCGCACTCGTTCTTCTAGGTCATCAAGCCCTCTCCGTGAGCTTGGAAACATACCTCGAAGACGTCGTAGACGTTCTGCCCCATCAGTCGTATCTGAGGAACGTACTGATTCTGTCTCATGGCAGATTTGCCGAATGAATGAGCTTCTCCAGGCACCCATCGAGGGTTATGGAGATGCCATTGTTGTTCCAGCTATTGTAGCTGAGAGTTTTGAGCTCAAAACCGGGTTACTGAATCTTGTAACCTCTAGCCAATTCTACGGTTTTGACAGGGATGATCCTCATGCTCACATTCGATGGTTTAACAAGATTACATCTACCATCAAATACAAAAACATCCCGTCTAGCTCAATCAAACTTCTTCTATTCCCATTTTCTCTCGAGGGACAAGCCCGGATATGGCTTGAGAAACAACCCCCTCGTTCAATTGAGACATGGGAGGACTTAGTTACAAAGTTTGTAAACGAATTTTTTCCACCGTCTAGAACGACAAGTCTTAAAAATGAAATCATCAAATTTACACAAAGATTTGATGAATCGTTTAGTGACGCGTGGGATCGTTTCAAAGAATTGCTTCGTAAATGTCCTCATCATGGTTTTACCGAGTTGATGCAAATCGACACTTTCTATAATGGAGTGAGCCAATCTGACCAAGATTCTCTCAATGCCTCCTCAGGAGGTAACTTTTTGAGCAGGACTGTCAAAGAAGCTTTAGCAATTATTGAAAATAAGTCTAAGGTCCGTACTGCACGAACAAAGCCATATCATTCTCAGGCTAGTGCCGGTCCTTCTACTTCATCTCCCGTGAGTACTTCTGAGCACCGATGCTAAGATTGACAAACTCACGGATGCTATTCAAGCTTTGGTTCTCTCAAGCCAAAAAAAGTCACTTTCACACAAACTCCTTCACATGCTGAAGTGAAGGAAAGTGGAAGTCTGTGTTACTTGTGGTGGCCCTCACGCATACTACGACTGTACTGCCACCGATGGTAGTCCTTTTGAAGTTAATGCTATAGCCGGGTACTTCAAATCAGGGAGGTAATCAATTACCGTCCTCAAATGGAACCAAATTACCGAGCTAGTAGTTACCAAGGACCACCCGGGTTTAATCAAAACCAGAATTTGCAAAACCGGAACCAAAATCAACCTCGAATGAACCAAGGTTATCAAAAACCAAGGGAATTTCAATTCTGGACAAAATCAAGGTTTCCAACACCAAGGAAACTTTAACCGAAACAATTCCAACCAGGGAAATCATTTTCAGGGAAATGGTAATCCAAATCAAGGGAATTTTCAACATCAAGGTTATAATCAAAATAACCGAATGCAAAATTTCCCTAATCAACATCAAGCCATTCCAGCCCAACATCCATCATCTGATGAGTTGTTGAGGCAGTTCATGAAAGCTCAAGAGGACACAAACAGGTTGTTGGTCAGCCAGATCTCTGAGATTAAAAAATCTTTAAATGATCAACCTTCGGGCTCAGGAAAACTTCCGAGCAACACGATCATCAACCCGAAGGGCGATGCTAAGGCGATCACAACCCGAAGTGGTGTTTCATATGAGGGACCCACTGTTTCCACTACCACTTCTTCTTCTTTCCCCAAGGTAGTGGGAAGTGAGCCTGAGGTGACTAAGGACCCGGCACTTCCTACTAATAACGGATGGGTGTACCAACAATGTCCAACCTCAAATTGTCCCGAAACCCAAGACTAAAACCTCAAGTTGTCTTTGAACAATCCTGAAACCCCGGTTGAAAACCCTAAATCCAAACCTTCTATTCCCTACCCATCACGTTTAAATGAGCAAAAGCTCCGCGAAAAAGCTAGTCAACAAATGGATAAATTCTTCCAAATTTTTCAAGAATTACACTTTGACATAAGCTTTGCGGATGCTATCATTCTAATGCCCAAGTTTGCATCCACAATCAAACACTTGTTAAGTAACAAGGAAAAACTGTTTGAAATGGCAAAGACTCCATTAAATGAGAACTGCTCAGCAGTTATCTTGAAAAAGCTTCCCGAGAAGCTTGGAGATCCTGGAAGGTTTCTACTACCTTGTGTCTTTCCAGGAATGGTTGAATGCTATGCCTTGGCCGATCTTGGTGCAAGCATCAACCTGATGCCTAAATCAGTATGGAAGAAACTTTCTCTTCCTGAACTTACTCCTACCTGCATGACTCTTGAGCTTGCAGATCGTTCAATATCTCGTCCACTTGGCATTGCTGAGGACGTATTTGTGAAAGTAGGAAAGTTCCATTTTCCAGCTGACTTTGTGGTTGTTGATTTCGATGCTGATCCCAGGGTTCCTCTCATTCTTGGAAGAGGATTCCTAAGAACGGGCCGTGCTCTCATAGATGTATTTGAGCATGAAATCACATTACGTGTGGGTCATGAAGCTGTTACCTTTAACCTCGATCAAACTTCGAGGTACTCCTCAAATTATGATTCTGAATCGGTTAACCGAATCGATGTCATTGATATTGTTTCAGAGGAGTATTCTCAAGAGTTTCTTGGTTATTCTCATAATTCTGTGAGTGGGGATACCACCACATCTTCTTTACCTGGCATTTCCGACTCTTCCCCTTCTCTCACTCCGTTTGAGGGAAGTGATTTCAATTTGGAAGAGATCGATGATTTTCTCAAGTGTGATTCATTCCTAGAGGGGATTGATGACGCTGAGATTGATCTGGAGGGAGATATTCTTCTTCTTGAGACATTGTTAAATCAGGACAATTCTCCTCCACTCCCTCCCGTTGAACTTCATAATGAGGAAATCAGATCAGTTGAGAAAACTGATGAATTTCCTGAGGTCGAACTCAAAGACTTACCGCCTCATCTTGAGTACGCATTCTTGGAGGGTGATGATAAATTACCCGTCATTATTGCTAAAGATTTAAGTGTTGAGGAAAAGACTGCTCTAATAAAGGTCTTAAAGTCACACAAGCAAGCCATTGCTTGGAAACTCTCCGACATAAAGGGTATTGACCCTGAATTTTGTACTCACAAAATATTAATGGAGGATGACTTTAAACCAGCAGTCCAACATCAAAGAAGGGTGAATCCTAAAATCCACGATGTTATCAAACAAGAGGTTCTCAAACTTCTTGATGCAGGATTGATTTATCCCATCTCTGATAGTCCTTGGGTTAGTCCCATTCACTGTGTTCCAAAAAAGGGTGGCATGACTGTTGTCACGAATGATGAAAATGAGTTGATTCCAACTCGATTGGTTACGGGGTGGCGTGTTTGCATTGACTATCGTAAGTTAAATGATGCCACCCATAAAAGACCATTTTCCTCTAACCTTTTATGGATCAGATGCTTGAGAGATTAGCAGGAACGATACTATTGTTTCCCTTTATGGTTTCCCCGGGTTACTTTCAAATTCCCATTGATCCACAAGTCAAGAAAAGACTTTCCTCACATTTCCCTTATGGAACCTTTGCTTATAAACGTATGCCTTTCGGCTTATGTAATGCTCCAGGCACGTTCCAGAGGTGTATGATGGCCATATTTACCGACATGATTGGTATAACAATGAGGTCTTTATGGATGACTGTTCTCGGTGTTCATTGGGATTCTATTCCAAAGCAAGTCCTCTCCAATATTAGAAAACATGTTTGAAAAGGTGTAAAGACACAATCTTTGTCTAAATTGGGAGAAAAGGTCCATTTTAATGGTCGAAAGTGGGCATTGATCCGCGGCCATAAGAATCAAGAACGGGAAATGAGGTGACAAATCTAAAGTTGATGTCATTGGTAATTTACCTCATCCCACTACCGTCAAAGTATTAGAGTACCCCATGGTTTGCCGACTTTGCAAACTACCATGCGGGGAATTTTGTTGTGAAAGGGATGTCGTCCCAACAAAAAAAGAAATTCTTTAAAGATGTGAAACATTATTTTTGGGACGACCCCTACTTGTTTAAAGTATGTGCCGATCAAGTGATTAGACGGTGTGTTCACGGCCAAGAAGCCGTTGACATTCTCACGGCTTGCCACAATGGACCCACAGGGGGACATCATGGCCCGAACTACACCGCTAAAAAAGTCTTTGATTCGGGTTTCTATTGGCCTACGATTTATCGTGATGCCCACGACTTGGTAAAGTCATGTGACTCTTGCCAACGTCAAGGAAAAATCTCACAAAAGGACGAAATGCCTCAAAATGCAATTCAAGTTTGTGAGATCTTTGACGTGTGGGGCATCGACTTTATGGGCCCGTTCCCGTCTTCACGAGGGAACAAGTATATACTCGTGGCGGTCGACTATTTGTCTAAATGGGTGGAAGCGAAAGCGCTCCCCACCAACGACGCCCGAGTAGTTGTGAAATTTCTAAAATCTCTCTTTGCTCGGTTTGGAGCTCCTCGTGCTATCATTAGTGATCGCGGTACGCACTTTTGCAATGACCAATTCACAAAAGTCATGCTTAAGTACGGTGTCACTCACCGTCTTGCGACCGCGTATCACCCACAAACAAGTGGGCAAGTGGAAGTCTCCAACCGAGGTTTAAAAAGAATTCTTGAAAGGACCGTAGGAGAAAATCGTGCCTCTTGGTCGGACAAACTAGATGATGCACTATGGGCCTTCCGTACAGCTTACAAAACACCCATCGGGTGTACTCCATACAAGCTTGTGTACGGAAAGGCGTGTCATCTACCGATCGAGCTTGAGCACAAAGCCTATTGGGCCTTGAAGCATGCAAATTTTGACCTTAAGACCGCGGGTGATCATCGAAAGCTTCAATTGAATGAATTAAATGAGCTTCGGGATCAAGCCTACGAGAACTCTTTAATCTACAAAGAGAAAACAAAGAGGATTCATGACTCTAAAATCAAAAACCGCATCTTCAATGTTGGTGATCGAGTCCTCCTCTTCAATTCTCGATTAAAGATTTTCTCAGGCAAATTAAAAACCCGTTGGTCTGGGCCGTTCACCGTTGCTCAAGTTTTTCCATATGGAACCGTCGAGTTATCTCAAACCGACGGTCCCAACTTCAAAGTGAACGGTCATAGGTTGAAACATTATTTTGGAGGGGACATACCATCCATGGTTGTCCCGGATCTCCAAACTTTCCCCATGGACAATTAAATTCGGGGACGAGTCAGGCTCGTGACTCGGTTACCAAAAAACAAGCGCTTCGTGGGTGGCAACCCATGCTTATCATTCTATCTTCTTTCTTATTTCTAACACTAAGTATGGGGGAGTTCCTCTACTTGTGCTTTGTTGTGTGTTTGCCTTTGTTTTCAGGATTCCCGTAGATTGTGATGATTGACGCGCCTGTTTTCAATCCAGCCGCCCAATATCCTATCTTTGTGTTTATGATTATCCAGGGATATCTTTTTAATCCTTTTTGTGAAATCCAGATTTCGTTTCCACACTTAGGTAGTAGTCTTACCCTTTTACGTTCTATAGTGTCGGCTTAGGCCGGTACTTTGAATATTGAGGGCAATATTCAATTCTAAGTGTGGGGGGAATTCTTGCGAATTTGACCCAATTTTAAAAAAATTTCACATATTGTACCTACTAGTCCCCTAGCACCCCCGTTTTGACCAAAAATTTTAAAAATTTTATCGTATTTTTCGTCTAAAAGAAGTGCTATGCACAATAAATAATAATTTGCTATACATTAATGCTTCGGTATTAATGAAAGTTTAGACTTGATTAGGCTAGAACAAGGGGAATCCCGACTTTGCTAGAGTGTTGATCTAGCTGCTACCCTTAACGTTTAGGCTAAGTTTTTACGAATTGTGCAAATGAAAATGCTAAGCGTGGAGTAGTTGGTTCTCTTTAGAGCTTATATAAGTAATCTATGGCTTTTCCTCCCAGGAGCTCCTAATCTGACTAAAATAAGTGCTATTTTCAAACTTTTGAACGCAAAAACCGTTTTTGTTAAGCAAATAAATTTTTATACAATCTTGATTTAGAATACTAGTTCAAAGTTTTATTTAAATTTTGGAACAAGCATACTTTCTTAAAAACACAATAAGAATGCAAAATGAAAGTGAGACGTTGCTTGAAAGTTGCAAAAGTTAAAGTTTTAAGTATGAATAAATAAGTGCTCTAAGCTACGGATTTGAGATCGGGCCTTGGATCCTTATTTCCGGAAGGCGTTTAGGTCTTGGCTACCCTCTTGCACCGGCCCTTGGACCTCTAGTTCAGGAATGTGTGAGGTCTTGGTCTAACCACCTTGGATCCTCATTTCAGGAATGTCTAGAGTCTTGGAACACTCCGTTGTAACGGCCATTGGATCCTTTATTCCGAAAGGTGTAAGGTCTTGGAATTAAACCGTGAAGGTCCGTCGTTTAGGGTACACAAGTAAAAAGTTAGAAAAAAAAAAAAAAAAAAAAAAGTGATGAAAAATGAAAAAAAAATGTTTATGTTTGTTTATGAATAAGTGTGAGAAACTTGCTTCTTCTCAAATTTAAATCGAAAGTTAAACTAGTATTCGTCAATATTGTCTAAAAGTTGGACGGTGATTTAGAAATTGTTGACTTCAAAGATCCCGTGAGCTCCGATACTATTCTCGAGGGTGTAAAAACCTAGCCTCCTAAGTTTACTAAGGATAAGCTGAGAAGAAAGTCGCTACATGGAGTGATCTCACCTTTGAATCTCTAATTTCTAAATCATTGTCGGTTTTTAACCCTAATAAATGTCGATTTTTACGATCAAAACTTTGAAAACAAGCACACACCTAACTTATGAATAATTGTGGGAGTGAAAAGTTAAGTCTCGGCTTACATAGGTTGCTAATATAAGTAGCGTTAGCATTTTACAAAAATGTTTGCACAAGGGCTTTTAGACTTAGTTGGGAAGTATAAAAAGAGGATGACGATTACAATTCCCCGGAGTCACCCATTTTGTGTGATTCCCGTTCCATGATGCCACTTTTGATAATCAAGCATGATATTTACGTTTGTTCTCGTTTAAATTACTTGCATTTTATAATAAAGTCAAAACGGGGTGGTATATTTTTGGTAACCTTGATATTTTTGATCCTTTCATTACTTTATATGATCGGATTGCTAGGGACTAGCAATTGCTTAGTGTGAGGGATTGATGAGTGGCCTTTTACTCATCATTTTATACCCGAAAAACCCCACAAAAATGACCAAAAACACCCAAATGGACCATATAATGTTACAAATATCCTTGGATTGTGTTTTTTGTGTTTCAGGTACAAAAGGATTGAAAACGGGGCAAATATGGACAAAATCGAGCTTAATGTGGAAAAGAGTCAAATACCGAAGCCGGGAAAGACGTTTTTCATGCGGATTTTATTCGAGCTCAAAAATCACAAAATGGCCCTTGGATTATTTTTGTTTGGCAATATTAGTCCCTTGCTCAACTTTGGAAATATGCAAATTTGGTCCCCACAAATATTCACAATTAGAACTATGGTCCTTGTGATTAAAATCAAATTTATCCTAAAAACACTACCATCGGATCAAGACACAACCCATCAAAACACTACCCAACCCATCCCACTAAACTTAAACAAACCCCACAGCCCATCTATTTATCCCAAAACCCATAAGCCCACCTCACCTAAAACCGACCCAACACCTAAACAATTTAACCCACTTTAACCCGACCCATCCCACACCTAAAACTAACAATAAAAACACCGGGATTCTAATAAGTAAGGGTCAAACCCCCAAATGTTAGTCAAAATCCCAATCGACACAACCCTAACCACTATTCACCCTCTTCATCCTCCTTAATCACCTGATAATCGTCCATCTCATCACCTCACCACACCAGTCCAAAACACCCACATGGTGTTGTCTTTGGTCCCCTCCATCCACCTCAGCGATCCGAGGCACCAAAGAAGATCAACGATCAAGAATTAATGTTGTGGGGAGCACGAAATTATCCAAGGGCTACAAAAGAAACACAACCGCAAGAGGGAACACACACACGAAAGAAACACACTTTGAAGCTAGGGTTTTATATTTTTTAGTATAAATAGGTTCGGTAGTAGCAGTTTTTTTTCTTAGGTTTATTTTAGCAATTTTAATTTAAGGTTTGTACTTTTTTTATTCAGTTGTAATTTACTCTTGATTTAATATAAGTTTATTTTTATTTGTTCGGCTTATTGTTATTTTTCTGCTTATTTTTGCTTATTTGGTTTTTTTTTCTTCTGCTTATTTGGTCTTGAATATGCTAGCTGATAGTTAGAGTAGTTAGTGTATGCTTGATATAGGTGTGTTTGACTTTTTGAGTCAAACGGGTTATTTTGCTTATTACTGCTCTCTGCTATTTTATTCTGCTTTTATTGCTTATAGGATGATCGATGTTAGTTATAGATGTAGTTCATATCTTAGTTTAAATGAATGAGTTGCTAAGTTTAAAAGCTTGTAGTAGTATTAAAAGTTTGTTTGTAGTAGTAGTATTAAAAGCTTGTAGTAGCAGTTTTAAAGTTTGTTGAGTATTAAAATTGTTCTTGTTTGCCTGTTTCATATTATTAGCTTCTGATCTTGCCTAGTGTTAGTTTGTTTTAAGTAGGATTTGGATTTGGATTTTTGTTTTTAGTTCTCTTGGTAATTTAAATCTGTTTTAGCTTAATTTTGATTTTAGATCTTATTTGCCTAGTTTAAATCTGTTTTTAGTTCTCTTGGTTTGTAAACGACTTGTGATCAATCTGAGATAACAAGCTGTTCTGAGCTCATCTTGTGGTTTTAAAAAATAGTTTTAGTTGAAATCTAGCCTATTTAATGGTGTTTATTTGGTTTTTAAAAAGAAAATCAAAGAAAAAATCAAATAGCAAAAAATTTGACAGTCCTGGGGTTCGAACCCCGGACAGTTAGCTCACAACACCAACAACACAACCACTAGACTCTTGCATTTTTTTAGTTAAATCCTACAACATTTAATTTAAAACCCTTTTCACCCCTTTTTCATTATTAAGCTAATTTTTACTGTTAAGCTTGTTTTTAGCTTATTTCTAAAGCCTATTTCACTTTTTATATTTTTCTCAGCTTTCTAATAGTTTAAAGTATTCCCTAAAAAAATTTCAGATTTTATCTTTTTCATTTAATATTTTTTATCAATTATTATTTTTAAATAGTTTTTAATTTATAAAAAATTATTAAAAAGTCAAAAAATATTTTTCTTTTTTTTCCAAAATTTTCTTTTGTCATTTAGAATTTATAAAAATTATTTTGATACCCGTAGGATTAGTTTTTTCAAATATTTTACTTTTTTACTCGTTCGTAGTTTACCGTTCGCGTTTATTAATTTTTGTTTTATTTAAAAAACAAAACAAACTCTCGTCTTTTCAAGCACTTTAATTACGAACCGAAAACGATATCCTCAATTTCACGCCTCGTTGGGACCTCGACCCGGGTATACGCTTATCCGGTTATTAAATCGATTGTCGCGTTGAACCGTCGCGAGTTGACTTTTCTTCGTGAGAGGTTGACTTGTGAATTGTTTCACCGATTATCAGTGGCCAAATGGAGGGTAGATTATATAGAGATATATTTCACACGTTTTATTGACTTGAAGACTTTAAATCAATGATTGATGGATACTGTAGCCGAATGGACACCTAAGTGGTTTTTCTGACATTTCAAGGTATTTAGATAGATGTGGTTCTTTGGTAAAATCTTATCTTGTTTTGTGGTAATGTGTATGTACACGTTTTGTATTTTTAAATGGGTGTTAAATGAATTTAACAAGCCACCTACCTTTACTGCTGTTCTAATCATCATTCAAACATTCTATTATGTTAAAAATAGCATTTGTGAGACGTAGGAACAATCGAGGTTTAAAACAGTTAAAGTTTTTGAGATTTGTCTATACGCTTTGGGTAGTTTTGGGACAAATAGATTGGTCTTAAAAACCATAGGAATACTTGATAGCTAAATCTGAAATCTGGCGCATATGGAGTCTAGCGGGTGGTGAATAAGATGGTGCAAAAACATTCGAGGGTTGTGTTTAATATTCGAGAGAACGAGACGCGTTTCTGGAGGTGTTGTGGCTGTCGATTACACATGAAATCATAAGGGAAAATTGGGTTTTGAAGTTGGGCCAGTGTCGTGTATGGTGATGGGCTGGAGTCTTGGCCCGTTCGGTTGGTAGTAGTGAAAAGAAGAAAATTATGGTTATGGTAAATAAAGTGTAATTAGTGAGATATAAATGTAACTAGTGAATATTTGAATGTGATTAGTGGATAAAGTGTGTTTAGTGTATCTTTCTATTGGCACTAATTATAGATTTAGTGTAAAGGGTGATTCGTGAAATGGTTATGTTTCAAAATACGTGTCGTGATTGATGAGTGTGTAAATACTCATCATTTCTTTCACATTTGAGCTACAGAAACAGTCAAAAACACTTTAAAAAATCTAAAAATGTATAAAAATATCATCTGACTGTGTTTTTATAAGTTTCAGGGAAAAACAAACAATAAATGGCATAATTTGCATTTTAGTCCCTGAACTTTCATAAATTGACAAATCTAGTCCCTAGAATCTAAAAAAGTGGAATTTTATCATTCAAGGTCCCTAAAATAATCTTAATTGTCAAATTTGGTCCTTGAATGATTGTTTGAGCAAAAATTACAAACAGGTCCCTCAATTTTGAAAAGTGTCAAAAATGGTCCCTGGGTTATTTAAAGTGGAAAATAAATAATTATAACCCTTGTATTATTTATCTTGGCAATATTGGTCCTTTGGAGTAACTTTGGAAAAATACAACATCAGCCCTTCAAAAATCAGGAAATTACACTTTTGGTCCTTGTTGTATTTAAGCTACAAAATCCGGATCCTCAAAATTAAATAAAACCCAAAAATAAAACCAACCCAACCCAATCCTATCTACTAAACCCAATACCCCAATTCATTTACCCAATCCCAAGCCCAATCAAAACAAGCCCAATGTTTGTCTGAGTTTAAACACTCAGTCAAACCAAACGTTGACCCGTCTTCCCAAAACCACCATTGGCGCCAAACCATCCAGTCACCATCCCAGCTCACCCAAAACCACCATCCACCTCATTCCCCCTCCTCAACACTCCACCTAACATGCCAAAACCAATTAATGCATCCCTCCCACTCCCCACTAGCAAAATCAGAGTTAATCACCAAAATCCACTTTTCCCGCCAAAATGCCAAATGGACTGTGGAGATTAAATCAGAGCAATTCAATGGTGGGAATCACTCAGAGATGTCGACAAGAGGATTAGAGACTATAAAGAGCAGAGGAGAGAGTGTGTAATAGATTATCTAGTGTAAATTAGTTTTATGTATGTCGTTTAAAATGCAATTTCAAATTCTAGTCTAAGATTTAGCTATCAAGCAGTGTAGTAAGTTTCTTTTATGTATTGTAACTCTTCTTAAGCAATAAATTTCAAGTTTCCTCAACATTTTCATCATTTGCAATTTTATTTGAAAGATTCAATAATCTGTTTAGTGTAATGGATGTTAGTGTGTAATATCTTGGACTTTTAGGTCACATAAGCTCCCACATAGCTTATTGAAGCTATTAGTAATCAGTAAAACAAGTTTAGTAATAAAAAATCAAAATTACCAAATCAGTCAACAAAAGTCAAAGTCTCATGATCATGGAGTTTATTGCTGGAGCAGGGTAAATATTGGATTGCCCTGGGTTAGTGAACCTGAGGAGGTTCTATAGGAGGGTTTCATTGGTCCTTGTTCTTGGTTTTTAGCAGGAAGCATCTTGTAAGCAATTCTCTTTAATATTGCATAGTACTGTGTAAACTAGTTTGGTAGTTTAATCTTTGTGTTTTTCAGTCTTTGTGGTGTTATTAAGTCTTAATATAGTTTAATTTAGGCATCTTGTTCATTAAATTTGCCAGTTGCTAAAAATTCTTCATATCAGTCAAGATAGCATATTGTTAATTTCTGTGTTCTTGCTGCTATATTTGGGATTTTCTAGTTTAAATTGGTCTTTTATAATCTTAAGAAGTGTTGGAATCAAGTATTGTGTTTTAAAATTCAGATTTGCTTTGAAAATCTTGCAAACCTGCCCTGATCAGGGGTGTTTGGATTTGTAAGATTGTCTGTGTTTTGGTTGTTGTTTGTTGTTGCTTTTGGATCTCACAAGTCACTATAGGTCATATAAGTTTAGAACAACCATAAAAACAAGCCATTGTTTAGTGAAAAGTCAAAATCACTAACACTTGATCACAACAGCTTCACTGTTGTGATTTGGTTTGTGAAAATCATCAAATAAGTTTAATTGTTGTTAGAGTTGCTTAGGATAGTCTTTTCATAGCTTAATATACCCTTATCAATCACTAGGAATCATTCTAATCTCACCTAAGTCAAATCTTGTTATTTTCTGCAAAAGTCAAAAGATCAGCAGAAACATGGTTTTTGGTTGCTGATCTTGGGCAAAATCAGACCTCAATTGGTGTGTTATTGATAGGGCTTTTGTGTTTTCTAGATAGCTCATAAGCTAAGCTTGCTTTTGCCCCCCTAATATTGAATCTCAGTAGCTTATTGCTTAGCTTAATTTGGTCTGCAAGATTGCTTGTTTCCTGAGATTTCTGTGTTAGAATCCAAATCAGTCAAGTGTTCAATCTGTTTCATCTCTTGTTGTAATTTGTGTTTTTTAGTTGATTTGTGGTTATTTCATCATATTGCCTTGTTCCTGAACTTTTGGCATCTTTATTTGCTTTTTAGCTTATTTTGTGCTTATAAGCCAACTGCTTATTAGCCCAATTCATCTCTCTGGGCTTATTAAATTTGTAATTTTAATTTTCCTAGCCTTTTAATATTAATCTAGACTTAACTTAAATTTTTCAGATTTTTCCTAAGTCATTTACTATTTTTAATCATTTTTATTAGTTCTTAGTAGTAATTAAATCATAATAATTAGAAAAATAATCAAAAAAATATAATTCCAATTTTCATAATTTTCTTTTATCATTTGTAATTTAGGAAAAATATAAAAATATTTTTAGGACTTAAAAAACCAAAAAATAGAAATATAGTGATAGTTTCTATTTAATAGAATTTATCTTTTTAAATTTTAATTAAGTAATTTTCATTTTTATAATTTTCTTATCTTTTTATTACCTTAAAGTATTTATAGAAAAAATTTCAGATTTTTCTTTAATCTTTTAGTATTTATTAGAATTTTAATTAGTTTAAATAATTATTAAATAGTTTTTAATTAATAATAATTAATTAATAAGTTAAATAAATAATTTTCTTTTTCTAATAATTTTCTTTTATTATTAGGGTTGTAAAAATATAAATTTCATATCAGTAGGCTTTTTATTTCTTAAAACTCACTTTTTATTTCGTTCGTTTACGTTTATTTAAATTTAAACGTACGTCTTTTAGTTTTAAACGTTTTTAAGTAATTTGGTTTCCAGTTCTTGTTTGGATAGCTTGGTTAAAGCTATTTTCTTATCTCATTAGTGTAATCAAAATCATAATCCCTTTTCTGTTCAATAACACTTGATCACGATCCGTTTTTAAGCACAATTTCACACTTCGCTGGGACTTAAACGACCCGGGGATAAAACTATACTCCTTGGATTATTGCATTGTGTCCTTGATAGTTTGACTTTGTTTGACCACATCCGTGGTTGATTTAAGTTGACTGTTCAGAGCCAATCAAATTTTGGCGCCGCTGCCGGGGAGGTGTGCTGCGTGTTAAACGTTTTGCAGTATCGTGTCTTTGAACCCCAATCTGTGAATATCTTTTTTCTCTTGTATATTTATCATATATAAAGCAAAACGCTTGTGAAGTTAACTCATTTAACGGATCAAGCACCAAAAATATCGTATTCCTATTCCCCATAAACCATATAAAAAACAAAAATATTTTCTTTTCTTTTCTATATATACTATCATATAAAAAATTAAAACATCAAAAATATTTTCCATTTTCTGTGTTAAATAATAAACAAACAATAAAAATTAACCATCGAGAACCAAGACTGAGCACTACCTAACTGGGAGTGCGGCCATAATAAGTTCCCAAACCTAAGATAAAAACTTGCCTTTGTATCACTTGCGAATATCGGCTCACCTTTAATTGATAAACAAACTCTAACGGAGGTTCTAGGATAGTCTGACATTAAATTGTCGGACTGAAAGAAGCGGGTTTTTAAGGAGCGTAACTGCCCACCTTTGCTTCTCTGCCACTCTGTGCGTTTGTCAGTTAGAGAGCTACCGTACGCCTGTTGATTATTGGTTTAAGTTCACTTGTGTTTTTTCTCGATCTTGATTTTTAATAGAAAAATTTTGTTTTCATAAAATCCAAAAAGAATCTTCTTATCCTTTTCTGAGTTTCCTCCACTATAAAGGATTCTTAGACTCGTCTTAGTGCATGCGCACTCGTTCTTCTAGGTCATCAAGCCCTCTCCGTGAGCTTGGAAACATACCTCGAAGGCGTCGTAGACGTTCTGCCCCATCAGTCGTATCTGAGGAACGTACTGATTCTGTCGTCATGGCAGATTTGCCGATGAATGAGCTTCTCCAGGCACCCATCGAGGGTTATGGAGATGCCATTGTTGTTCCAGCTATTGTAGCTGAGAGTTTTGAGCTCAAAACCGGGTTACTGAATCTTGTAACCTCTAGCCAATTCTACGGTTTTGACAGGGATGATCCTCATGCTCACATTCGATGGTTTAACAAGATTACATCTACCATCAAATACAAAAACATCCCGTCTAGCTCAATCAAACTTCTTCTATTCCCATTTTCTCTCGAGGGACAAGCCCGGATATGGCTTGAGAAACAACCCCCTCGTTCAATTGAGACATGGGAGGACTTAGTTACAAAGTTTGTAAACGAATTTTTTCCACCGTCTAGAACGACAAGTCTTAAAAATGAAATCATCAAATTTACACAAAGATTTGATGAATCGTTTAGTGACGCGTGGGATCGTTTCAAAGAATTGCTTCGTAAATGTCCTCATCATGGTTTTACCGAGTTGATGCAAATCGACACTTTCTATAATGGAGTGAGCCAATCTGACCAAGATTCTCTCAATGCCTCCTCAGGAGGTAACTTTTTGAGCAGGACTGTCAAAGAAGCTTTAGCAATTATTGAAAATAAGTCTAAGGTCCGTACTGCACGAACAAAGCCATATCATTCTCAGGCTAGTGCCGGTCCTTCTACTTCATCTCCCGTGAGTACTTCTAGCACCGATGCTAAGATTGACAAACTCACGGATGCTATTCAAGCTTTGGTTCTCTCAAGCCAAAAAAAAGTCACTTTCACACAAACTCCTTCACATGCTGAAGTGAAGAAAGTGGAAGTCTGTGTTACTTGTGGTGGCCCTCACGCATACTACGACTGTACTGCCACCGATGGTAGTCCTTTTGAAGTTAATGCTATAGCCGGTACTTCAAATCAGGGAGGTAATCAATACCGTCCTCAAATGGAACCAAATTACCGAGCTAGTAGTTACCAAGGACCACCCGGGTTTAATCAAAACCAGAATTTGCAAAACCGGAACCAAAATCAACCTCGAATGAACCAAGGTTATCAAAACCAAGGGAATTTCAATTCTGGACAAAATCAAGGTTTCCAACACCAAGGAAACTTTAACCGAAACAATTCCAACCAGGGAAATCATTTTCAGGGAAATGGTAATCCAAATCAAGGGAATTTTCAACATCAAGGTTATAATCAAAATAACCGAATGCAAAATTTCCCTAATCAACATCAAGCCATTCCAGCCCAACATCCATCATCTGATGAGTTGTTGAGGCAGTTCATGAAAGCTCAAGAGGACACAAACAGGTTGTTGGTCAGCCAGATCTCTGAGATTAAAAAATCTTTAAATGATCAACCTTCGGGCTCAGGAAAACTTCCGAGCAACACGATCATCAACCCGAAGGGCGATGCTAAGGCGATCACAACCCGAAGTGGTGTTTCATATGAGGGACCCACTGTTTCCACTACCACTTCTTCTTCTTTCCCCAAGGTAGTGGGAAGTGAGCCTGAGGTGACTAAGGACCCGGCACTTCCTACTAATAACGGAGGTACCAACAATGTCCAACCTCAAATTGTCCCGAAACCCAAGACTAAACCTCAAGTTGTATTTGAACATCCTGAAACCCCGGTTGAAAACCCTAAATCCAAAACTTCTATTCCCTACCCATCACGTTTAAATGAGCAAAAGCTCCGCGAAAAAGCTAGTCAACAAATGGATAAATTCTTCAAGATTTTTCAAGAATTACACTTTGACATAAGCTTTGCGGACGCTATCATTCTGATGCCCAAGTTTGCATCCACAATCAAACACTTGTTAAGCAACAAGGAAAAACTGTTTGAAATGGCAAAAACTCCATTAAATGAGAACTGCTCAGCAGTTATCTTGAAAAAGCTTCCCGAGAAGCTTGGAGATCCTGGAAGGTTTCTACTACCTTGTGTCTTTCCAGGAATGGTTGAATGCTATGCCTTGGCCGATCTTGGTGCAAGCATCAACCTGATGCCTAAATCAGTATGGAAGAAACTTTCTCTTCCTGAACTTACTCCTACCTGCATGACTCTTGAGCTTGCAGATCGTTCAATATCTCGTCCACTCGGCATTGCTGAGGACGTATTTGTGAAAGTAGGAAAGTTCCATTTTCCAGCTGACTTTGTGGTTGTTGATTTCGATGCTGATCCCAGAGTTCCTCTCATTCTTGGAAGAGGATTCCTGAGAACGGGCCGTGCTCTCATAGATGTATTTGAGCATGAAATCACATTACGTGTGGGTCATGAAGCTGTTACCTTTAACCTCGATCAAACTTCGAGGTATTCCTCAAATTATGATTCTGAATCGGTTAACCGAATCGATGTCATTGATATTGTTTCAGAGGAGTATTCTCAAGAGTTTCTTGGTTATTCTCATAATTCTGTGAGTGGGGATACCACCACATCTTCTTTACCTGGCATTTCCGACTCTTCCCCTTCTCTCACTCCGTTTGAGGGAGGTGATTTCAATTTGGAAGAGATCGATGATTTTCTCAAGTGTGATTCATTCCTAGAGGGGATTGATGATGCTGAGATTGATCTGGAGGGAGATATTCTTCTTCTTGAGACATTGTTAAATCAGGACAATTCTCCTCCACTCCCTCCCGTTGAACTTCATAAAGAGGAAATCAGATCAGTTGAGAAAACTGATGAATTTCCTGAGGTCGAACTCAAAGACTTACCGCCTCATCTTGAGTACGCATTCTTGGAGGGTGATGATAAATTACCCGTCATTATTGCTAAAGACTTAAGTGATGAGGAAAAGACTGCTCTAATAAAGGTCTTAAAGTCACACAAGCAAGCCATTGCTTGGAAACTCTCCGACATTAAGGGTATTGACCCTGAATTTTGTACTCACAAGATTTTAATGGAGGATGACTTTAAACCAGCAGTCCAACATCAAAGAAGGGTGAATCCTAAAATCCACGATGTTATCAAACAAGAGGTTCTCAAACTTCTTGATGCAGGATTGATTTATCCCATCTCGGATAGTCCTTGGGTTAGTCCCATTCATTGTGTTCCAAAAAAGGGTGGCATGACTGTTGTCACGAATGATGAAAATGAGTTGATTCCAACTCGATTGGTTACGGGGTGGCGTGTTTGCATTGACTATCGTAAGCTAAATGATGCCACCCATAAAGACCATTTTCCTCTACCTTTTATGGATCAGATGCTTGAGAGATTAGCAGGGAACGAGTACTATTGTTTCCTTGATGGTTTCTCGGGTTACTTTCAAATTCCCATTGATCCACAAGATCAAGAAAAGACTACCTTCACATGCCCTTATGGAACCTTTGCTTATAAACGTATGCCTTTCGGCTTATGTAATGCTCCAGGCACGTTCCAGAGGTGTATGATGGCCATATTTACCGACATGATTGGTAAAACAATGGAGGTCTTTATGGATGACTTCTCGGTCATTGGGGATTCGTTCCAAGCATGTCTCTCCAATTTAGAAAACATGTTGAAAAGGTGTAAAGACACCAATCTTTGTCTAAATTGGGAGAAAAGTCATTTTATGGTCAGAAAGGGCATTGTCCTCGGCCATAAGATATCAAAGAACGGGATTGAGGTTGACAAAGCTAAAGTTGATGTCATTGGTAAATTACCTCATCCCACTACCGTCAAAGGTATTAGGAGTTTTTTGGGTCATGCCGGTTTCTATCGTAGATTCATACAAGATTTTTCTAAAATCGCCCGGCCTATGACTCATCTTCTTGAAAAGGATGCTCCTTTTATCTTCTCACCAGAGTGCATCAAAGCTTTTGATATATTAAATAAAAAGCTTACTGAAGCACCCATTTTAGTTGCCCCCGACTGGGATTTTCCCTTTGAACTCATGTGCGATGCAAGTGATTTTGCTATCGGTGCAGTCCTGGGGCAACGAAAAGCAAAACATTTTCAGCCTATTCACTACGCAAGTAAAACCATGACTGAAGCTCAAACTCATTACACCACTACAGAAAAAGAATTATTGGCTGTAGTGTATGCCTTTGAGAAGTTTCGGCCATATTTGATCTTGACAAAATGTGTAGTGTATACGGATCACTCGGCTCTCAAATATCTCTTTGCAAAACAAGATGCAAAGCCGAGATTACTCCGTTGGGTTCTCCTTCTGCAAGAATTTGATATCATTATACGTGATAAAAAAGGAGCTGAGAACCTAGCTGCTGATCATCTATCCCGATTAGAGAACCCACACCAAGATGTTTTCGAGAAAAAGGAAATAAATGAAACATTTCCTCTCGAAACACTCAATGCGGTTACTTTTCGAGGAGATTCTACTACCCCATGGTTTGCCGACTTTGCAAATTACCATGCGGGTAACTTCATAGTGAAAGGGATGTCGACCCAACAGAAGAATAAATTCTTCAAAGATGTTAAACATTACTTCTGGGACGACCCCTACTTATTCAAAATCTGTGCGGATCAAGTCATCCGACGGTGTGTTTACGGACAGGAAGCTATTGACATTCTCAAAGCTTGCCATGCTGGACCCACGGGGGGCCATCATAGTCCAAACTACACCGCCAAAAAGGTGTTTGATTCCGGGTTTTATTGGCCCACAATCTATAAGGATGCCCAAGAATTCATAAAAACTTGTGAAGCTTGTCAGCGTCACGGAAATATTTCACAACGAAATGAAATGCCACAAAATGCAATTCAAGTCTGTGAAATCTTTGATGTCTGGGGCATTGACTTTATGGGGCCATTTCCATCATCTCGAGGAAACAAATACATTCTCGTGGCTGTTGACTATTTGTCAAAATGGGTTGAAGCAAAAGCTTTACCCACTAATGATGCCCGAGTTGTTGTAAAATTTCTGAAAGCTCTTTTTGCCCGTTTTGGAACCCCACGTGCTATAATCAGTGATCGTGGTACGCATTTTTGCAATGACAAATTTGACAAAGTCATGCAAAAGTATGGTGTAACTCACCGGCTTTCTACTGCGTATCACCCACAAACAAGTGGGCAAGTTGAAGTTTCAAATCGAGGTATTAAAAGAATCTTAGAAAGGACTGTAGGAGAAAATCGTGCATCCTGGTCGGATAAATTAGATGATGCACTATGGGCCTTTCGTACAGCTTACAAAACACCCATAGGGTGTACACCTTACAAGCTTGTGTACGGAAAGGCATGTCATCTACCGATCGAATTAGAGCACAAAGCCTACTGGGCCTTGAAACATGCAAACTTTGACCTTCAAACTGCGGGTGATCACCGAAAAGTTCAAATGAATGAATTAAATGAACTGCGTGATCAATTGATGAGTGTCGAAATACTCATCATTTTTGTCCCATCTGAACCGCCAAAACGTTTAAAAACATGCGAATATGCTTCAAAATACCGAAAATATCATTTGATCGTGTTTTTATGTGTTTCTTATGCAAAATGATTAAAAACGATCGAAAACGAGCATTATTTGCATACTTGGCAATTTTAGTCCCCGAACTTTGAAAAGTTGTCAAAAATAGTCCTTGAGTTTAAAAAATGGAAAATAAACTTTTGTGATCCTTGTACTATTGACACTTGACACTAATGGTCCATGGAATATAATTTTGATGTTTGGCAGGTTTGGTTCCTGGAATTTCAGCATGTTACAAGTTTGGTCCCTAAAGTTAAAAATAAACTTAACTTAAAAATCCAATTCCAAAGCCTGAACTAAACCCAGCTATTATAAACCCAAATTCCCAGCCCAACACCAAAGCCCACTAAACTAAATACCCAAGCCTGGTATTAATAATACCAGTTTGACCTTTGGTCAAACATCTTCTTCCTCACACAATACCGCCAAAAGCCAATACCACTTCCACCCACAGCATTCACTGCCACCTTCCCCCTCCTTCTCAACAAGTTACCTAACACACCAAAAAGCATTTAATGCTTCCTCTCCACTCTTTCCCATCATCTCAGACCCAATTTTCCCACTAACTCAATTTTCCCGCCAAAAATACGTGGCACATGGAGAGTGGACCAAAAGCTAAGGTGAATGGTGGGATTTACTCTTGATGACACCTGGAACATGTGGGATGCTATAAAAGGAGCAAGAGGCAGAAGAGATCAAGTAGTAGATAAAAAAGTAGTTAAGTAGTTAAATCGTATTTTCATTTCCAGTAATCATAAATTGTAATCTCAAGTTTCAAGTATCAATACAAGTTAAATTCAATCTCATTGTTCTTATATTATCAGTAATTGAACTCATTTTCATTAGTAAGTTAAATTTCATATAACCTGTTAATTCGAAGAAACTCTAAGTTAGTTTAAACTACAATCAAAAGCCTCACACTACCTTGTTTTAAGCTTATATAAGCTGTCAATAGCTTATTATAGGCCTAAATAGTACCTAGCTAGTCTAAATTCAAGTTTGAAGAAATAGTCAACGAAAGTCAAACATGGTCAAATAAGCTACTCTGGAAGAACAAGCTGAAAATTGTGGAAGCTTATGGTTTAGTGGCTTCATGGGAAGCCTATAAGTTGTTCTTGGTTCGTGGTTCTTTGGTTTGCTTGGCATTTCGATTGTAAGCAATTTGCAAGTTTTCTTTATTTTCTATTGTCACTGTTCCATAAGCTTATTTGTTCTTGTTTTTATCATTATTAGCTTTTCATTAGTTCATATTCACTTTTCAATTAGTTTCATTAGTCATCACTTTACTTGTTTTCATTTTCACTTAAAAACCTTATAAAAACCAAAAATAAGCCATCACAAGCTAGCTTAGTTAAACCTGCTTTCATTTCAGTCACAAGTTCATTTTCAGTAGCTTAATATACTTAGAGTATCATTAGATTTCATTTTAGAGCTTAACATAATCATTTTCAGTTAGAACACACCAAAACAGTCCCCTAAAGGGTTGTTTGGTACAACTCTGTCACACTAGCCAAACATCCCATTACTGTTACTTGACCACAAGCCCAACTTCACACAAGCTTATCTAAGCCCTTAGAAGCTACTTTGGATATTTGATCAACCATTTAGCAAGTTCCACCCATTTTGTACCCACTGTATGAGTTGTGGACTGCCAAAAGCTCAAATAAGCTCATACAAGCCACTGGCTTGTATTGACCATTTTCTTAGTACCTTTGAGTTCCTTTTGGTTCAATTAGTAGGTCCCTAGAACCTTAGACCCTTGCACAAGTTGTGCAAGAAAATAGCACAACATCAGATCATGCGAATTGCATATAGCAGTTTTCATGGTTTTTTGGAAACTTTAAGAATTTTTTACTCACTCATCACAAGCTCTCATAAGCTAGTTCTTTTTGATTTATAAACCTCACCAGCTAGTCTCCACTAGGGAATTTTACTTTCGATTTTTAGAACTTGCTAAGGCCTCGAAAAAGGCCCTCGAACAGGTCCCTTTTTTGCCCTTATGCAGCGCATATCAGCAGCCCCATACAAGCTTTAAGCTCGTTTGAGCTTTTAAGCTCTTAAAGCCTGCACTTTTCTAGTTCATTTAAGTTCATTAGTGATATCTCATTCCATAGAAGCTATTTTCGATAAGCTTATAGCTTAATTCGAGGCTCTTAGTTCAACTCGAAGTTTTATAGTTCTAAATAAGTTAACAAGCTCAACTGCAGTTCCATAAGCTGCTTTTGTAGCTTATTTCGTTAGAAACAAAAGTTAGTCCAGTTTAGAAAAGTCATATTATTAGCTTATAGTTAACTTGCAAAAAGAAAAAATCAAAAAAATAAAAGTTTAGCTATTTTAAAACCTTTAGCTTGTTTAGATATTTTCTTAGTTTTGAAAAACCAAAAAAAAACAACCCACTGTTGGAATTTCAATATTGCACAAGCTTCATTTAAGCTTTTTAGTAAAAGCCCCTTTACAAAAGTTTCTTATAATTAGTTGAAAAGTTGTTTTGTAAAAGGAAAATCGAAAAAAAAAAATAATTGCAAAAAGGTGTGGGGTGTGGGATTCGAACTCAAGACCTCTCGTATAGGATAGCATGCGCCCAACACAACACCCCCTTCCACTAGCTCTGGAGCACCAGTTCTGATTTAGTTTGCATCCCATTTATATTTAACCCGCTTTTGTACAATAAGCTATCCGAACTTATTTAGCTTATTGTAGCTTATTCGTATAAGCTGCACCCACCACTATATTTTTCTTAGCTTTGTTATATTATAAAGTAATTACCTAAAAATTTTCAGATTTTTTTGAATAGTTTTAGTATTTATTTCGTATTTTTGTTTGTAAAATAGTAATTAAATCATAATAAAAAATATAAAAGTCAAAAAAATATAATTCTTTTTTCTAAAATTTTCTTTGATCATATAGAACATGTAAAAATTATAATTGTACCCATAGTGTTTATATTTCACAAATTTTACGTTTTAACTCGCGCACGTACGTTATTTTTATTAATAACGCTCGTTTTCAGTTTTCTTTATAGTTTTTGTATACGTAAGTTTTAGATAACCGTTTTTCTTACATTTTTAATCGTTTTTAATTATCTTTCACATATTTTAGCTTAGTATCCCAAAACTCTTTTATTAGAACACCTTTAGAGATAATTTTACATATATTTTAGTTATAATCGCGTTTTAATTAGTTCCCGACTCGCGTTTTTAGTGTAATTTAGATTAAACGAAACACAGAAAAATAGTGATAGCTTCTATTTAATAGATTTTATCTTGTTAAATCATATCCAAAAATATCTGAATCATCAATCACTTTAATCCTAGCTTTGCACAGTTTTCCATTCACACCTCGTTGGGAAACGACCCAGGTGATCACTTGCCTGGTTCACACTACACACGAGCATCCTGTTCCGAGTCTGCATTTGTTTAAATATAAGTGTTGGTTCGGGGCGGATCAAATTTTGGCGCCGCTGCCGGGGAGGTGTGCTGCGACAGTTGTGTAAGTTTTAGCGATTAGTGATCTGAGACCCTTCTATCAGAAGTTCCCTATTTCCCAAAAACCATATAAAATACAAAAATATTTTTCTTTTCTTTTATATATATTATTATTAATATTATCATATAAAAAATAAAAACACCAAAAATAAATTCCTTTTTCTTTGTTAATAATAAATAAACAATAAAAAATTACCATCGAGAACCAAGACAGAGTACTACCTAACTGGGGGTACGACCATAATAAGTTCCCAAACCAAAGATTTAAAACTTGCCTTTGTATCACTTGCGAATATCGGCTCACCTTTAATTGATAAACAAACTCTAACGGAGGTTCTAGGATAGTCTGACATTAAATTGTCGGACTGAAAGAAGCGGGTTTTTAAGGAGCGTAATTGCCCACCTTTGCTTCTCCGCCACTCTGTGCGTTTATCTTTTAGAGAGCTACCGTACGCTTGTTGATTATTGGTTTAAGTTCACTTGTGTTTTGCTTCTGTCTTGTTTTAATTGGAATATTTTACTTAGTGCATGCGCACTCGTTCTTCCACGTCATCAAGCCCTTTACGTGAACTCGTAGAAATTCCGAGAAGACGTAATCGTAGACGTGCTGCCCAAATAGTCGAACCCGAGATTCGTACTGTTCTCACTGAAAATATGGCAGACGAACGCACAATGGCTGAAATGCTCCAGGCACCCACCGAGGGTTATGGAGATGCCATCGTTTTACCAGCCATCGATTCTGATCATTTTGAGCTGAAAACACATCTGATTTAGCTCGTGTCCACAAACCAATTCCACGGGTTTGAACGAGAGGATCCTTATGCACACATTCGTTGGTTCAACAAACTGACTTCTACAATCAATTACAAAAATGTGCCGCAAACAGTGATCAAATTGATGCTATTTCCATTCTCACTTGAGGGGGCAGCCCGGATTTGGCTGGATAAAGAACCCCCTCGATCCATTGAAACCTGGGAAGATCTTGTTAAGAAATTTGTAAATTATTTCTTCCCTCCATCAAAGACGACTAACCTAAAAAATGAAATTGCTGGTTTTCGTCAAGGTTTTGATGAAAATTTCGGAGAGGCATGGGACAGATTTAAAGATCTCCTAAGAAAATGCCCACATCACGATTTCAATGTGTTACAACAGATAAATACGTTTTATAACGGGTTGACCCAAAACGATCAAGATGCACTTAACGCAGCCTCCGGTGGCAATATCTTGAATCGTAAACCCAGAGAGGTAGTTGAAATTTGTGAAAATAAATCCAAAGTTCCTATTTCCAGAAACAAAGTGAATGTTCCAGTCACTCCTACTGCTTCTTCTTCATCCGGTAACTCCTCAGAGTTAGCCTTTTTAACTGACTCGATGCGTTGTATGATGAAGGAAATGAAAGAATTAAAAAGTGAAATTCACAAACCGGAACAAATCAAAGCAATAAACAAAGTGTGTGAAACTTGTGGTGGCCCACATGCGTACTATGATTGTCAAGCAACCGATGCTTCTGTTTACCCAGCTCCCGTAGCTGTAGTAAACCAAAATCAGTACCGTCCGCATGCTGAGACTCAGTACCGAGCACCGAATGCTATGGTCCCACCTGGTTTTCCACCCGTGCCAAATCAGAATAATCAAAACCGCTTTGTTCAAAATCAGGGACAAAATTTTCACAACTCTCAAAATTTCAATCAAAACCGAGGTCAGAATCAGGGTAATTTTAACCAAAACCGTGGTCAAAATTTTAATCAAAACCAAGGTTCAAACCGAAATCAGACATCCTCAGATGAGTTGCTTATGCAATTCATGAAAACCCAAGAGGAAACAAATAAGACACAACGTGAGACAAACCAGTTATTGGTTGCCCAATTAAACCAGATCAAAAAGTCTTTAACTGATATACCTTCTACCTCGGGAGGTCTCCCAAGTAACACTGTTACCAACCCTAGGGGTGAACTCAAAGCTGTCAGTACACGGAGTGGTAAATCTCATGTTGGATTCAAGGTGATAAAAGACCCGGTACTTCCCACTAACAATGGAAGTGCTAAATACGTCCAACCTTCGGTCATCCAACCTTCAGTCATCCAAAAATCTACACCCACAATTGCTCCTCAGCCGTCAAGAATCGATCCTACTCTTTCACGATTTACGGTTAAAAGTTTGTCAACCAAACTTAGTGAGCAAAGATCAGCCAGATATTATTCCGAAATGCTCAATGCTGTTCCTGTCAGTGTACTTGATGACAGTGATGATGACGAAGATACCACTTACGTCAAAGCTATCACCACTCGGAGTGGTGCTTCTTATAAGGGGCCAGCTGGCCCTATTCCTCCTCCGTTATTTGAAATGGAAAAAGAGACGGAGGATACAACGGACAAAGTGCAAATTCCAATCCCACAAAGTACAGCACATGTCCATCCTCCGGTAGTCCCGAAAAAATCCAAACCAGGAGTTGTCTTTGAGACTCCTGAAGTCATTGCTCCTAAATCCAAACCTCATATTCCTTACCCATCACGCTTAAATGAGCAAAAGCTCCGTGAGAAGGCTAGTCAACAAAATGATAAATTCTACCAAATCTTTAAAGAATTACACTTTGACATAAGCTTTGCGGATGCTACTATTCTGATGCCCAAATTTGCAGCAGCAATCAAACACTTGTTAAGCAACAAGGAAAAACTGATTGAAATGGCTAAAACTCCAGTAAATGAGAACTGCTCAGCGGTTATCTTGAAAAAGCTTCCGGAGAAGCTTGGAGATCCTGGAAAGTTTCTACTACCGTGTGTCTTTCCAGGAATGGTTGAATGTTATGCCTTAGCAGATCTAGGTGCAAGCATCAACCTGATGCCTCATTCAGTATGGAAGAGACTTTCTCTTCCGGCTCTTACTCCTACCTGCATGACTCTTGAGCTTGCAGATCGAACCATAACTCATCCCTGCGGCATTGCCGAAGATGTATTTGTGAAGATAGGAAAGTTCCATTTTCCAGCTGACTTTGTGGTTGTTGATTTCGATGCTGATCAAAAGGTTCCTCTCATTCTTGGAAGAGGATTCCTAAAAACGGGCCATGCACTTATTGATGTATTTAAGCATGAAATCACCTTGCGTGTGGATAAGGAAGCTGTTACTTTTAACCATGATCAGTCATCGAGGTACTCCTCCAATTTTGATTCTGCTTCGGTTAACCGAATCGATGTCATTGACATTACTTCAAAGGAGTACTCTCAAGAGAGTGTTGATTCTTTTCATAATTCTGTGAGTGGGGAACCCACCACATCTTCTCAACATATCATAGCAGACTCTTCCCCTTCTCTCACTTCGGTTGAGGGAAGTGATCCCTTTTGGGATGAAGTCGATGCTTTTCTTGCTCTAGATAGTCCACCTCCGAATGAGGTTGATGAAAACTATCTTGATCCTGAGGGGGATATCCTTTTTCTAGAAAATTTGTTAAACGAAGATTCATTTTCCCCTTTTCCACCAAAACAACTTCATAATGAAAAAATCAAATCAGTTGAGAAAACTGATAAATTTTCTGAGATCGAGTTTAAGGACTTGCCTCCTCCGCTTGCAATTCTTGAGGAGGAAGTTCTTGTTTTAATGGTTATTCAGATCTCTCTTCTTCCCTTCACCTACTCGGTGATTTCCCCTATCTCTCACTCATTCGGGAGTGAGGATATTACTTTTGACCCCGGCATTGTCCATCTAACATTGGTTTAAATGCCGGATTTCATGGTCTCTTACTTCCCCATAAACTTTTAAATTGTTTTTTTCTCCCGGGCTGTTCAGGAACCCTTTGTTACAGTTGGCCGTTCACAAGCGGTTAGCTTGCGTGATAAACCTGACTGTTCGGGAGGAATCAACTCAATTCGGGGTCGAGTCAAGCTAGCGACTCGGTTAATAAAAACAGTAGCAAAATATGGGTTTTCACCCATGTCTCACCCTAGTGTGGGGGAGATGCCCCACATGTTGTATATATGTACATTTCAATCAAAAAAAAAAAAAAAAAAAAAAAAAAAAAAAAAAAAAAAAAAATGTGTATATAAAAATAAAAGGCTATTAGTATTTCCCTTTCACGTTCTAAGTGTTGGTTTAACAGCCGGTTCTTTGAATATTGAGGGCAATATTCAGTTCTAAGTGTGGGGGGGAATTCTCGCGAATTTGATCAAATGTACCATCTAGCACCCCCATTTTTGCCAAAATTTTAAAATTTTTTCTCACTTAGAACTCAATAAATGGTTATCAGTCCGCCATGTCTAACCCACATAAGGATTGGCTAATCCGAGAGCAAACGGCTCTTGGTAAAGATGTCTCAAATCCGTTGATGGCTTGCAATTTGCCCAAAATTGTATGGTATTCGACTCACCATATCTTCATAAGTGAAGAGTTGGCTAGCCCGCGAGGTTATGGCTCGTGGTTAAGGCAGTGAAAATCCATGATTGGTGATCAGCTCACCAAAGATAATATTGATAATTTATCTAAGAGTTGGCTAGTCCAGAAGCAAACGGCTTTTGGTAAAGACAAATCAAAACCGTTGACAGCTTATGGTTTGCTCAAAATCATTTGGTTATCGGTGTACCAAAGTTCTTACTTGAACTGAAACATTTGGCTACTCCAGAAGTAATGGCTTTTGGTAAAGAGATAAAATCCATTAAGTTTTCATAAAATATTGCTAGGGACTAGCAATAGTTTAGTGTGGGGGATTGATGAGTGTCGAAATACTCATCATTTTTGTCCCATCTGAACCGCCAAAACGTTTAAAAACATGCGAATATGCTTCAAAATACCGAAAATATCATTTGATCGTGTTTTTATGTGTTTCTTATGCAAAATGATTAAAAACGATCGAAAACGAGCATTATTTGCATACTTGGCAATTTTAGTCCCCGAACTTTGAAAAGTTGTCAAAAATAGTCCTTGAGTTTAAAAAATGGAAAATAAACTTTTGTGATCCTTGTACTATTGACACTTGACACTAATGGTCCATGGAATATAATTTTGATGTTTGGCAGGTTTGGTTCCTGGAATTTCAGCATGTTACAAGTTTGGTCCCTAAAGTTAAAATAAACTTAACTTAAAAATCCAATTCCAAAGCCTGAACTAAACCCAGCTATTATAAACCCAAATTCCCAGCCCAACACCAAAGCCCACTAAACTAAATACCCAAGCCTGGTATTAATAATACCAGTTTGACCTTTGGTCAAACATCTTCTTCCTCACACAATACCGCCAAAAGCCAATACCACTTCCACCCACAGCATTCACTGCCACCTTCCCCCTCCTTCTCAACAAGTTACCTAACACACCAAAAAGCATTTAATGCTTCCTCTCCACTCTTTCCCATCATCTCAGACCCAATTTTCCCACTAACTCAATTTTCCCGCCAAAAATACGTGGCACATGGAGAGTGGACCAAAAGCTAAGGTGAATGGTGGGATTTACTCTTGATGACACCTGGAACATGTGGGATGCTATAAAAGGAGCAAGAGGCAGAAGAGATCAAGTAGTAGATAAAAAAGTAGTTAAGTAGTTAAATCGTATTTTCATTTCTAGTAATCATAAATTGTAATCTCAAGTTTCAAGTATCAATACAAGTTAAATTCAATCTCATTGTTCTTATATTATCAGTAATTGAACTCATTTTCATTAGTAAGTTAAATTTCATATAACCTGTTAATTCGAAGAAACTCTAAGTTAGTTTAAACTACAATCAAAAGCCTCACACTACCTTGTTTTAAGCTTATATAAGCTGTCAATAGCTTATTATAGGCCTAAATAGTACCTAGCTAGTCTAAATTCAAGTTTGAAGAAATAGTCAACGAAAGTCAAACATGGTCAAATAAGCTACTCTGGAAGAACAAGCTGAAAATTGTGGAAGCTTATGGTTTAGTGGCTTCATGGGAAGCCTATAAGTTGTTCTTGGTTCGTGGTTCTTTGGTTTGCTTGGCATTTCGATTGTAAGCAATTTGCAAGTTTTCTTTATTTTCTATTGTCACTGTTCCATAAGCTTATTTGTTCTTGTTTTTATCATTATTAGCTTTTCATTAGTTCATATTCACTTTTCAATTAGTTTCATTAGTCATCACTTTACTTGTTTTCATTTTCACTTAAAAACCTTATAAAAACCAAAAATAAGCCATCACAAGCTAGCTTAGTTAAACCTGCTTTCATTTCAGTCACAAGTTCATTTTCAGTAGCTTAATATACTTAGAGTATCATTAGATTTCATTTTAGAGCTTAACATAATCATTTTCAGTTAGAACACACCAAAACAGTCCCCTAAAGGGTTGTTTGGTACAACTCTGTCACACTAGCCAAACATCCCATTACTGTTACTTGACCACAAGCCCAACTTCACACAAGCTTATCTAAGCCCTTAGAAGCTACTTTGGATATTTGATCAACCATTTAGCAAGTTCCACCCATTTTGTACCCACTGTATGAGTTGTGGACTGCCAAAAGCTCAAATAAGCTCATACAAGCCACTGGCTTGTATTGACCATTTTCTTAGTACCTTTGAGTTCCTTTTGGTTCAATTAGTAGGTCCCTAGAACCTTAGACCCTTGCACAAGTTGTGCAAGAAAATAGCACAACATCAGATCATGCGAATTGCATATAGCAGTTTTCATGGTTTTTTGGAAACTTTAAGAATTTTTTACTCACTCATCACAAGCTCTCATAAGCTAGTTCTTTTTGATTTATAAACCTCACCAGCTAGTCTCCACTAGGGAATTTTACTTTCGATTTTTAGAACTTGCTAAGGCCTCGAAAAAGGCCCTCGAACAGGTCCCTTTTTTGCCCTTATGCAGCGCATATCAGCAGCCCCATACAAGCTTTAAGCTCGTTTGAGCTTTTAAGCTCTTAAAGCCTGCACTTTTCTAGTTCATTTAAGTTCATTAGTGATATCTCATTCCATAGAAGCTATTTTCGATAAGCTTATAGCTTAATTCGAGGCTCTTAGTTCAACTCGAAGTTTTATAGTTCTAAATAAGTTAACAAGCTCAACTGCAGTTCCATAAGCTGCTTTTGTAGCTTATTTCGTTAGAAACAAAAGTTAGTCCAGTTTAGAAAAGTCATATTATTAGCTTATAGTTAACTTGCAAAAAGAAAAAATCAAAAAAATAAAAGTTTAGCTATTTTAAAACCTTTAGCTTGTTTAGATATTTTCTTAGTTTTGAAAAACCAAAAAAAACAACCCACTGTTGGAATTTCAATATTGCACAAGCTTCATTTAAGCTTTTTAGTAAAAGCCCCTTTACAAAAGTTTCTTATAATTAGTTGAAAAGTTGTTTTGTAAAAGGAAAATCGAAAAAAAAAAAAATAATTGCAAAAAGGTGTGGGGTGTGGGATTCGAACTCAAGACCTCTCGTATAGGATAGCATGCGCCCAACACAACACCCCCTTCCACTAGCTCTGGAGCACCAGTTCTGATTTAGTTTGCATCCCATTTATATTTAACCCGCTTTTGTACAATAAGCTATCCGAACTTATTTAGCTTATTGTAGCTTATTCGTATAAGCTGCACCCACCACTATATTTTTCTTAGCTTTGTTATATTATAAAGTAATTACCTAAAAATTTTCAGATTTTTTTGAATAGTTTTAGTATTTATTTCGTATTTTTGTTTGTAAAATAGTAATTAAATCATAATAAAAAATATAAAAGTCAAAAAAATATAATTCTTTTTTCTAAAATTTTCTTTTATCATATAGAACATGTAAAAATTATAATTGTACCCATAGTGTTTATATTTCACAAATTTTACGTTTTAACTCGCGCACGTACGTTATTTTTATTAATAACGCTCGTTTTCAGTTTTCTTTATAGTTTTTGTATACGTAAGTTTTAGATAACCGTTTTTCTTACATTTTTAATCGTTTTTAATTATCTTTCACATATTTTAGCTTAGTATCCCAAAACTCTTTTATTAGAACACCTTTAGAGATAATTTTACATATATTTTAGTTATAATCGCGTTTTAATTAGTTCCCGACTCGCGTTTTTAGTGTAATTTAGATTAAACGAAACACAGAAAAATAGTGATAGCTTCTATTTAATAGATTTTATCTTGTTAAATCATATCCAAAAATATCTGAATCATCAATCACTTTAATCCTAGCTTTGCACAGTTTTCCATTCACACCTCGTTGGGAAACGACCCAGGTGATCACTTGCCTGGTTCACACTACACACGAGCATCCTGTTCCGAGTCTGCATTTGTTTAAATATAAGTGTTGGTTCGGGGCGGATCATCAATCTTACGAGAACTCTTTGATTTATAAAGAAAAGACAAAGAAGATTCATGACTCAAAAATCAAGAACCGCGTTTTTAACGTTGGTGATCGAGTCCTTCTTTTCAATTCAAGATTGAAGATTTTCTCGGGAAAACTCAAATCCCATTGGTCTGGTCCATTCTCTGTTACAAAAGTTTATCCATATGGTACCGTTGAGTTATCTCAAAATGACGGTCCAAATTTCAAAGTGAATGGTCATCGGTTAAAACACTACTTTGGAGAGGACATACCATTTATGGTTGTCCCGGATCTTCAAACTTTCCCCATGAACCAATAAATGCGGGGATCGAGTCAAGCTAGTGACTCGGTGATCAAAAACATTAGCAAAACATGGGTTCTCACCCGTGTCTCTGTTTTCTTTCTATTTTCTACTACCTAGTGTGGGGGAGATGGTCTCTTCCACTTACTTCCCCGTAGATTTTTAAATTGCTTTTTTCTCCCGGGCTGTTCAGGAGCACTTTATTACAGTTGGCCGTTCACAAGCGGTTAGCTTGCGTGATAAACCTGACTGTTCGGGAGAAATCAAATTAATTCAGGGTCGAGTCAATGCTAGTGACTCGATGATCAAAAACATTAGCCCGCACCATATGGGTTTTCACCCATATATTCTGACTTCTTTCTATTTTCTACCATCTAAGTGTGGGGGAGATGCCCCACAGGTTGTATATATGTATATAAGTTCCTCAAAAAAAAAATAAAAATAAAAATAAAAAATAAAAAATTTTTGCATGCCTTAACGGCTTAAATGCAAATTAAATAAAAATAAAATAAATATGTATATAAAAATAATGGCTATTCAGTATTTCCCTTTTACGTTCTAAGTGTTGGTTTAACAACCGGTTCTTTGAATATTGAGGGCAATATTCAGTTCTAAGTGTGGGGGGGAAATTCTAGCGAATTTTATCAAATGTATCATCTAGCACCCCCATTTTAGCCAAAATTTTAAATTTTTTTTTTCTCACTTAGAACTCAGAAAATGGTTATCAGTCCGCCATGTCTAACCCACATAAGGATTGGCTAATCCCGGAGCAAACGGCTCTGGGTAAAGATATATCAAATCCGTTTATGGCTTGCAATTTGCCAAAAATTGTATGGTTCTCGACTCACCATATCTTTAATTAGTGAAGAGTTGGCTAGCCCGCAAGGTTATGGCTTGTGGTAAAGGCTTTGGAATACCATAATTGGTAATCAGCTCACCAAAGATAATATTAATAATTTATCTAAGAGTTGGCTAGTCCAGAAGCAAACGGCTTCTGGTAAAGACAAATCAAAACCGTTGACAGCTGGTGATTTGCTCAAAATCACATGGTTATCAGTGTACCATAGTTCTTACTTGAACTGAAACATTTGGCTACTCCAGAGGTGATGGCTTCTGGTAAAGAGATACATCCATAAAAATCTTCATAAAAGATTGCTAGGGACTAGCAATAGTTTAGTGTGGGGGATTGATGAGTGTGTAAATACTCATCATTTCTTTCACATTTGAGCTACAGAAACAGTCAAAAACACTTTAAAAAATCTAAAAATGTATAAAAATATCATCTGACTGTGTTTTTATAAGTTTCAGGGAAAAACAAACAATAAATGGCATAATTTGCATTTTAGTCCCTGAACTTTCATAAATTGACAAATCTAGTCCCTAGAATCTAAAAAAGTGGAATTTTATCATTCAAGGTCCCTAAAATAATCTTAATTGTCAAATTTGGTCCTTGAATGATTGTTTGAGCAAAAATTACAAACAGGTCCCTCAATTTTGAAAAGTGTCAAAAATGGTCCCTGGGTTATTTAAAGTGGAAAATAAATAATTATAACCCTTGTATTATTTATCTTGGCAATATTGGTCCTTTGGAGTAACTTTGGAAAAATACAACATTAGCCCTTCAAAAATCAGGAAATTACACTTTTGGTCCTTGTTGTATTTAAGCTACAAAATCCGGATCCTCAAAATTAAATAAAACCCAAAAATAAAACCAACCCAACCCAATCCTATCTACTAAACCCAATACCCCAATTCATTTACCCAATCCCAAGCCCAATCAAAACAAGCCCAATGTTTGTCTGAGTTTAAACACTCAGTCAAACCAAATGTTGACCCGTCTTCCCAAAACCACCATTGGCGCCAAACCATCCAGTCACCATCCCAGCTCACCCAAAACCACCATCCACCTCATTCCCCCTCCTCAACACTCCACCTAACATGCCAAAACCAATTAATGCATCCCTCCCACTCCCCACTAGCAAAATCAGAGTTAATCACCAAAATCCACTTTTCCCGCCAAAATGCCAAATGGACTGTGGAGATTAAATCAGAGCAATTCAATGGTGGGAATCACTCAGAGATGTCGACAAGAGGATTAGAGACTATAAAGAGCAGAGGAGAGAGTGTGTAATAGATTATCTAGTGTAAATTAGTTTTATGTATGTCGTTTAAAATGCAATTTCAAATTCTAGTCTAAGATTTAGCTATCAAGCAGTGTAGTAAGTTTCTTTTATGTATTGTAACTCTTCTTAAGCAATAAATTTCAAGTTTCCTCAACATTTTCATCATTTGCAATTTTATTTGAAAGATTCAATAATCTGTTTAGTGTAATGGATGTTAGTGTGTAATATCTTGGACTTTTAGGTCACATAAGCTCCCACATAGCTTATTGAAGCTATTAGTAATCAGTAAAACAAGTTTAGTAATAAAAAATCAAAATTACCAAATCAGTCAACAAAAGTCAAAGTCTCATGATCATGGAGTTTATTGCTGGAGCAGGGTAAATATTGGATTGCCCTGGGTTAGTGAACCTGAGGAGGTTCTATAAGAGGGTTTCATTGGTCCTTGTTCTTGGTTTTTAGCAGGAAGCATCTTGTAAGCAATTCTCTTTAATATTGCATAGTACTGTGTAAACTAGTTTGGTAGTTTAATCTTTGTGTTTTTCAGTCTTTGTGGTGTTATTAAGTCTTAATATAGTTTAATTTAGGCATCTTGTTCATTAAATTTGCCAGTTGCTAAAAATTCTTCATATCAGTCAAGATAGCATATTGTTAATTTCTGTGTTCTTGCTGCTATATTTGGGATTTTCTAGTTTAAATTGGTCTTTTATAATCTTAAGAAGTGTTGTAATCAAGTATTGTGTTTTAAAATTCAGATTTGCTTTGAAAATCTTGCAAACCTGCCCTGATCAGGGGTGTTTGGATTTGTAAGATTGTCTGTGTTTTGGTTGTTGTTTGTTGTTGCTTTTGGATCTCACAAGTCACTATAGGTCATATAAGTTTAGAACAACCATAAAAACAAGCCATTGTTTAGTGAAAAGTCAAAATCACTAACACTTGATCACAACAGCTTCACTGTTGTGATTTGGTTTGTGAAAATCATCAAATAAGTTTAATTGTTGTTAGAGTTGCTTAGGATAGTCTTTTCATAGCTTAATATACCCTTATCAATCACTAGGAATCATTCTAATCTCACCTAAGTCAAATCTTGTTATTTTCCGCAAAAGTCAAAAGATCAGCAGAAACATGGTTTTTGGTTGCTGATCTTGGGCAAAATCAAACCTCAATTGGTGTGTTATTGATAGGGCTTTTGTGTTTTCTAGATAGCTCATAAGCTAAGCTTGCTTTTGCCCCCCTAATATTGAATCTCAGTAGCTTATTGCTTAGCTTAATTTGGTCTGCAAGATTGCTTGTTTCCTGAGATTTCTGTGTTAGAATCCAAATCAGTCAAGTGTTCAATCTGTTTCATCTCTTGTTGTAATTTGTGTTTTTTAGTTGATTTGTGGTTATTTCATCATATTGCCTTGTTCCTGAACTTTTGGCATCTTTATTTGCTTTTTAGCTTATTTTGTGCTTATAAGCCAACTGCTTATTAGCCCAATTCATCTCTCTGGGCTTATTAAATTTGTAATTTTAATTTTCTTAGCCTTTTAATATTAATCTAGACTTAACTTAAATTTTTCAGATTTTTCCTAAGTCATTTACTATTTTTAATCATTTTTATTAGTTCTTAGTAGTAATTAAATCATAATAATTAGAAAAATAATCAGAAAAATATAATTCCAATTTTCATAATTTTCTTTTATCATTTTTAATCTAGGAAAAATATAAAAATATTTTTAGGACTTAAAAAACCAAAAAATAGAAATATAGTGATAGCTTCTATTTAATAGAATTTATCTTTTTAAATTTTAATTAAGTAATTTTCATTTTTATAATTTTCTTATCTTTTTATTACCTTAAAGTATTTATAGAAAAATTTTCAGATTTTTCTTTAATCTTTTAGTATTTATTAGAATTTTAATTAGTTTAAATAATTATTAAATAGTTTTTAATTAATAATAATTAATTAATAAGTTAAATAAATAATTTTCTTTTTCCAATAATTTTCTTTTATTATTAGGGTTGTAAAAATATAAATTTCATATCCGTAGGCTTTTTATTTCTTAAAACTCACTTTTTATTTCGTTCGTTTACGTTTATTTAAATTTAAACGTACGTCTTTTAGTTTTAAACGTTTTTAAGTAATTTGGTTTCCAGTTCTTGTTTGGATAGCTTGGTTAAAGCTATTTTCTTATCTCATTAGTGTAATCAAAATCATAATCCCTTTTCTGTTCAATAACACTTGATCACGATCCGTTTTTAAGCACAATTTCACACTTCGCTGGGACTTAAACGACCCGGGGATAAAACTATACTCCTTGGATTATTGCATTGTGTCCTTGATAGTTTGACTTTGTTTGACCACATCCGTGGTTGATTTAAGTTGACTGTTCAGAGCCAATCAGTGATCTAGTGTTGACGTTTGGTAATTGTTGTGTGTCGTGGTAGGAATAATGTAATAATTAAATAAAAATTTAAATTTCCCTGTAAAAATGGGTTTTGTTAGACATTAACTCGAGGTTATTATTAATTAGTGAGGATTATCATAATGGATTTTCGTAGGATCCTACAGTATCCACCTCTCAATTTTGAACTTCGTCCCGAAGTTCAGTCCGTGATAGGTATTGATAAATGTGGTATTCTGAGGTGAGAGTTTATAGAAGATGTTGTCGAGAGATTTCTTATTTGAATATCAAAGAGGCGAGATCCAACTAGATTTATTCGTACTAGACGAAATAAATTCGAATGTTTGGTCAACAATTGAATTCATAGGCTACGAATAGTGAAAATAACGGTCGAGAGTAGGAAGTGTTTAACACTAAATGTCTAGTGTTCTAGTGGTCGAGACTAGTGGATTTTTAATGGTAGTGATTTGAAATTTTAATGATCGTGAATAGTAAAATAACGGCTAGTTTTTCCCTATTAATACCCTATTTAGTTTTCCCCTTTTTCCTCCCCACTTCACCTTTTCACTCCATCCCTTTCATTCCACTTTTCACAAAACAAGTATGCCGCCGTTCGCCATTGTTTTCGCCACCATGTTCATCGCCTTTGCTGCCGCCTGTTTAGCTCTCCTTCCCGGCGAAGATTCAGGCCACCTGATCGGATATTTATTGGTCATCGTACCCCTCACCATCATAGCCGTTGTGGTGGACAAGTGTTGGGGGTAATAGCTTTTAAACTAGTGTCGATTGTAATGGGTCCTTGTTGTGTTTCTATGTAACCTTTATTAAGTGTGGAATAAAACTCGTTTACTTTTACGTTTACGAATTAGTTTCGTTGTAGCTTTTAATATTTTGTTGTACTTTCGACGCAGAACAATCAAGATGATTCATCCTGTGGTGGCTCTTGCTATCGCTGGGTTGGTGGTGGTTTTTGTTGCTATGGTGGGCCAACCTATCGAAGATTCTATGCCTTATATTGTGTTTATTGTATTATTAGCACTTCCGATGTTAATCATCTCGCTATGTATTAATTTTGGTGGTTTTTAATGAAATTTATGTTATTTGTGTTTGCCACATATTGTTGTAGTTTCTAACTTCGAACTTTTCTCGACTTCTTATAATAAAGTAATAGATAATAAGTGTAGATCGTATTGGGGCTTGCCAAAAGTGATGTTCATGAATCGTTTATTTTATCTCAAAATCTTACTTTGGAATGAAAATTGTTATTAACGACCTTGAAAAGATGACTGTTCCATTTATAACATGATTTTTCCTAAATTATACATAGGTGGCTAGGCTATGTATAATTGGGGACCAAATGATGTGATGCTTGGTTCAGTCATTATGGTATTTATGCTTCTTCAAAGAGTTTTATATGGTTCAATTATAATGGTTCCGCCACAAAGTCGGACACCCTCTGATTATTTTCTAAAAGGATTAGAAAGTTTTTGTTCATATTCCGAGGATGAGTCAGGAATTTTTAAAGTGATATTTGGATATTCTTGGTATAAACTTAGGTTTTAGGTGGGGATTTCTTACAATGCGGTAACAACTTATGGTTTGATCACAATGGAGTTAATTAATCCTTAGGGTAATATTAGTGTATTGTTACATAATGGCTATGAGTAGAGAGGTGGAATAGAAATGGAAATAGACGTAGATTATAATTATCATGGAAATATTACAAAGTAGAGATTCATACGGTAGAACGATAGTTGTTGCACTTAGGTTACATCCATCATCCTCACGCAAAGTACAAACGGAAATGCAACTTAGATAGTTCTAGACTAGAGTTTATTTATTTCACAGCAGGAATCTATTCATCTGCTTAACATAAAGGTCATTTTCGACACTACTGGGGCCTTTTAACGAGTCTTCATTTTCTTGCATCCATCTTGGCCTTCCAGTTGACATTGTAGTTTGGGCAATGACTCTTGTAATGCCCCATTCCACCACATCCGTGGCATTTTATGGACGAGGGTTGCTCATTTCCTTCAATGGCTTTGCAATCTCTTGTCTTGTGGCCTGTTTTCCGGCATTTCCCGCATTTTGCAATGCATTGTCCGGTATGATGCATCTTGCATTTCTGACACAAAGGCTGCTTCCCATGGTAGTTGTCCCTAGTAGTAAGGGTTGTTATGTTGTTCTCTCCAACTTCTTGTCTGGACCTTTGTTGACGATGGTAGTCAATGCGATCTTGTAGGTGATTGCGGGTACAGATGTCGTTGTGAAATTCACATTCGTTGAGGATAAAGGTTATTTTCTTCTTGAGTTTTCGCTTTTGGTTATTTTTCTTAAGTGCAACATCTTGCCTAATCCTTTGGGCATATGTGCGGATAGGTTTAGTCATCTTTCTTGAATCTTTTAGGCGAACTGGCCTACGTCCCATGAAACTTTCATGGTTGTCTCTACAAGGTATAGCCATCCTTTTCTCTTTCTTGTCAATGTCGTTGTTTCTCGGATGAACTATTGTAGTCACTTCATGTACCACTGTAATGATATTGTTTTCAAATTCCCCGATGGTTTTTAGGAGTCATGGTTGTGATAAGTGCCGAGGGGGTATGGTTGTTGCTCATGTTGGCCATCTTCAATGACTACAACAAGAAACACTGATTTAGTATTCACTTTATCATTAGAATAATTCAAATAATAAGGTATTTGCATATTATTGCTAACAATGTGATCTTAATACACAATCAAACCAACTGAGGTTCATAGAAATACGATGTGTCTGTGTAGCATTGTAAAATAATGATCATCTCTTGATATGGGATTGCTAAGGAACAAACGGATTTTTTTTTTTTTTTTTTTTTTTTTTTTTTTTTTTACAAAAGCTGAAGTTCAGCAACTTCCTCTTCATTCATCAAGTTCTCTTTTGAATATTTGCTCTTGGAATTTCTATGGTTTATTGTTTAGTTGTGGTACATTTGATGTACAATCACCGATAATGTCGTAGTAAGTTTGAATACAATCATCAAAATCGACATAACTCTAATAACTTGTTTGATCGATTTTTGCAAAACAACCAACACAGGTCTTTTATTAATGTCTTATTGATTTACGTGGGTTATTTGTTTACCTAAAAGAGTAACAATTGGTGAAATTCTGCATGGCTCTTTGTACTTATATCACTATACTAAGGCTTGGTGGAAGGAATTCGTTTACAACAGAATGATAAGATAGTAAAAGACTGTCATAGCTTAAAAGTCGATTACAATTTCTGAGAGTTACAGAATTATTGCGAATACATGAAATACTAACCAAAACTATTTGGTTTATTGAGTACAACAATGATACTTAAGATCAGTTATGTCTCTGACGTAAACGTCTAACTTCTGCCTCAAGATCCAGTTGTGCAGCTTCCATGGCTGAGAAACGTTCCTGGCACGCATTCATCTGATTAGCTAACATGTTTTCCAAAGCTGCAATCTTTTGGCTCTGGGTTCTTGCTGCGTCTCTAGCCAACCATAATGCTCTTTCAATGTCTTCAATCCTAATGTGTGTTTGAGTATGGCCTCTACCTAAACAGCGGGTTCTGGCATCCAAGTTTCTAAGTTCTTGTTCGTAATTATCCTTCATGTTACCAACATTTACTCCTAAACCAAACACTTCTCGTCTTTCAGCATCGGTCCTCTTGAACAGGGTATCAATGTTACGGTCATACCATTCGAATCGTAATGGATGTAACTCTTTTAGCTGTTCAGAGTGAGCGTTTAGTATGCTGGTGTGTTGGTGAAGGTGAATCCATATGGGGTCACGGGTGTCTATATTGTAGTCAGGAGAATTGGGTGAGGATGCATTGTTTGGGGCATCTGGCATGGAGAAATCTGAGGTATTAAGTAAGGGAGAATTGAGGTTGATATTTTTCCAAGTCATTTCTTGTTGTGAACTTTGTCCAAATTCAAATGTTGGTTGACCACCAATCGATCTTCATCTGAATAGGATTCGGTTGCTCTCCTAAGTTTCTGACGTAGAGGTGATTGAGTAGGTGATGACGGAGGTGACTTCTGAGTGAGTTCTAAGTCGGTTTGAGGTTGTGTGTTGGGATTTTAGATTTGATGAGACAAAATAAATAGAAGAATGAAACATGGAGGGCTAAAGATGACAATGGAAGAATACTTCTACAAGCAAAAGATATTTTATATTTATAGAAAATATTCTTTGTAAACCCTAATTCTCTACTATATAAAGAGATCAAAGGTATAGGTTTTATGTAAGTCTTCCATAATGTAGTTATTAAAGGGTGTGTGTGTGTGTGTGTGTAACCTAGGCGTGTAGGTTTGTAAATGCTAGGTTTGTAAAGTTTGTTTGTCGCCTCAAGGATCTCTTGATCCCTGTTACAAGGCAGTGTAACCGTATTATTCCGATCAAATAATATTTGAGGCGTGGTGTGATTGAAGTAAAACTTTGTGTCAATAACAATTGATTGTTCTTATTCCGCTGCATATTATTCATTGTTATTTTGAACCCTAAGGTTCAAAACGATCCAAGAAACTATCTTTAAGGCGTCATTAGTTTCTACAGGTGGAGTGGCATGGCATGGCTTAAGGGGAAGACATGGAAGACAAGATTGTTTCATTCAGGGAGATGATCACATCTCAACTTCTGCTACTTCGTCTAGGGAAGTTCGTACAAGACTTTGTTTGTTTTGTCATCATCAAATAGGGGAAGATTGTTGGGATTTTAGATTTGATGAGACAAAATAAATAGAAGAATGAAACATGGAGGGCTAAAGATGACAATGGAAGAATACTTCTACAAGCAAAAGATATTTTATATTTATAGAAAATATTCTTTGTAAACCCTAATTCTCTACTATATAAAGAGATCAAGGGTATAGGTTTTATGTAAGTCTTCCATAATGTAGTTATTAAAGGTGTGTGTGTGTGTGTGTAACCTAGGCGTGTAGGTTTGTAAATGCCTAGGTTTGTAAAGTTTGTTCGTCGCCTCAAGGATCTCTTGATCCCTGTTACAAGGCAGTGTAACCGTATTATTCTGATCAAATAATATTTGAGGCGTGGTGTGATTGAAGTAAAACTTTGTGTCAATAACAATTGATTGATCTTATTCCGCTGCATATTATTCATTGTTTTGTTCTATTCCGCTGTGCATAATTGTTAATTGTTATTGTTGAACCCTAAGGCTCAAAACGATCCAAGAAACTATATTCAGCACGTTTTTAGTTTCTACAGGTGGTATCAGAGCTTGGGGAGCTCGTTACCTAGGGATTCACAAAGTTTTTGTTGTCGATGATGAGAAGCAGACTTGAAGAAAAAGTTTATTTGACGATTTGAAAAAGGTTACTGAGGTAATTGATTATTTTTGGTATTGACTTGTAGCGACACAAAACAACTTGGCAAGAATTAATCTTCGACTTTTGATTCGAATTAATTACACCTCGTACAATAAATTGTTGTTTCTGTTTGTCGACTCCCTATTGGTCAAAGCCTCATCGTGGTATATTAAACGGTTTTGTCGCTTACTGATATGCTAAAAGAGAATTGGGACTGTTTACTTTTGCACGTGATCTACTCATACTGCATCAATTGGTACTCCGTATATTATATTTACTTATCTTTTATTCGCTAGTGGAGATCAATTGTATTATATTCGGATCATGAGGTCAATGACCGGATGTTGGTCAGTACGTGGGGACCGAAATCACATGGAGGCTGCGTTGTGTTTAATTGTCAATAGCATGTGGGGCTGGTATTTAATTGGGATTCATATTACACAGTACTGCTACGCTTATTATTATTATTCTGCTGCTGCATATATTACTCTGCTGCTACGTCTGATAAACTCTGCTGCTAGTTGTAATTTATTCTGCTGGTAGCTTTGATCATTCTGCTGCTACGCATATTGGTTTCTGCTTCTGTGCTTATTGTATTTGGTTCGATATAGTTGCATGATTTACAAGCAGTGAGGGGAAGTAAGTATGGATTTATATGGTGATCACACACACAAGGGAAGTTCACACACACAAGAGAGTTAATGTACATGCATCACTTGAGGGGAAGTTTCTACAGTTTACATACTCTATTTGTTGATAACAAAAAGGGAAGATATATTGTGATGGCATGACATGGTTTAAGGGGAAGACAAGATTGTTTCATTCATGGTGAGATTTAATTATCTCAACTTCTGCTACTTCGTCTAGGGAAGTTCGTACAAGAATGTGTTTGTTTTGTCATCATCAAATAGGGGAAGATTGTTGGGTCTATTAGATTTGATGATACAAAACAAGAAAGAATGAAACATAAAGGACTTGCTTGCAAAAGAATATTTATTCATTAGTCCTTTGTAGTATTTTGTAAACCCTAAATCTCTATTATATAAAGAGATCAAGGGTTAGGGTTTTTATTATATGTCTTCTATAATCTTTAAGATTGTTTCATTCATGGTGAGATTTAATTATCTCAACTTCTGCTACTTCGTCTAGGGAAGTTCGTACAAGAATGTGTTTGTTTTTTCATCATCAAATAGGGGAAGATTGTTGGGTCTATTAGATTTGATGATACAAAACATGAAAGAATGAAACATGAAAGACCTAAAGTTACAAAAGAAGAATTCTTCAATTAATGAAGAATGAAACACAAGGGACTTACTTGATAAAGAAGATTTTATATTTTAGTCCTTCGTAGTATTTTGTAAACCCTAAATCTCTATTATATAAAGAGATCAAGGGTACATAGGTTTCATATGTGTCTTCCATAATGTAGTCAAAAGGTGTGTGTGTGTGTAACCTAGGCGTGTAGGTTTGTAAACGCCTAGGGTTTGTAAAGTTGGTTCGTATCCTTCAAGGTCTGAGGTGTCTTAGATCCCTGTTACAGTTAGGTAACACGTTATATTCTGATCAAATATAATTGGAGGTGATTGTGGAGAAAAACTTTGTGTCAATAACTTTGATTTGTTTTAATTCAGCTGTGCATATTTATTCATAGTTATTGTTGAACCCTAAGGCTCAAAACGATCCAAGAAACTATCTTTAGTGCACGTTCTTAGTTTCTACATTGTGACATTTGTACATAAGGATCTTCAGTATCTGGTGTAATATGATAGCTAGGTGATACATGGGTAGTAGGAGGGGTAGTCTTAGCGATGTCAACTGGTATGGAAGACATGTTACTGTAGCAATCGAAAATAGTAATTATGAATATTTATACGTTCAAGATGTAACGTTGAGTGTGAAATAATGCAGTGTGTAATGTGTGAAGAGTATACATCAAGCATGTAAAGATTAGTACAAAACAATCTTAGTAGGTAATGTATTGAGCACGGCAGTCTGCAGACACGGAAGGCATAAGATGATAAGGTGTAGAATCATTTATTTTGAAAGTGTGGTTATAGTTCGATGTTTGAAAACATTTGGTTCTCTATAACCATAGGCTCTGATGCCAATCTGTAACACCCCCTAATTTGGTTTGTGGCAGCGGAAAAGTAATTAGGGTGTTACGGTGAGGATCGAGTTAAAATTTCAGAAAAATGGTCCAGAATAGGCGTTTTGAAAGTTATATGTCATTCGAAATAATAGTTTTGGTATAAAAGGAAAATATCTGATTTGAAAATCCCACAAAAATGTGATAATTTGGAAAGAATGACATATTTGATTTTACACCAGTTTATTTATCAGAGTATAAGATGCCCGCTCCGTGTCTTGTCCTGCTCCGTTAATTACCTGAGATAAACATGCTTAAAACGTCAACACAATGGTTGGTGAGTTCGTGGAGTTTGATAGAAAATAACTTTCTTTCAATGAATTTAAAAGGTGTATAGTGATTGTCGAAATAAATAATAGTTCTTCATGAAATAAATAACAAGTTGTGTTGAATAAAAATCCACAAGCAAATCATGTATGATCTCCAGAATCATAAGTTTCAAGTTATAAATGAAGATGAGCTACGTTGTTATACGCTCGAAATAAAATGTTGGGTCAACTTTTAAACGTAACGATATACCAAGCATTTTGGATTGTCTTTTGTAGAATTCACAATTAAGTCACATATGATAACAATTAAGGTTCAAGTACATGATTCATAATCATAAGACATAGTGAAAACAATAACCTAGTGTCTGAAGTCTATCAGTGTAAAGTGGTGGTTTACTAAATACAACTGTATCTTAATATATATGAAACATTCATATATTCATAAAGTTATATTGCCCTAAGCCTCATGACACGCAAAACGTTAACAGAGTACCGTAAAACGAAGTGTTCATCAAATTAATGATGAAGGTTCTGCCCTCATGTAATAGGTGATTTGCCAATTCCTATTTTTCTCAAATATAGTGGATCGCGACTAAATACGACTAACCATGTAGGCATTCCGTCCAAGTATTTAGTGGGATAGGTCGTCAGCCTCTAACAGGTTTCGAAGCTGTTCACTATATTCGCGCTCACCGCAGTGATTAATGGCTCATGATCGAGGGACTTTATGGCAATAAAGTAAACTTAGGCAATATAGGTTTCAGGGTTCATGAAATATGCGTAATTTTAGTCTTGGCAATTATTTCTAGTGAAATGTAGAAATATCATAGGAAAGTTAACAGTACAATCATTTGTTATATGAATGCATACAATGAATCTCAATATCGTGTTATGTCAAGTAGTTTGAAAATGTTGTCTTCCAAATTCAGTGTTTAAGCTAAGCAAGCAATTTGCACATATAACGAACATATATTCCTCTCAAGAGTGATTCAAACACGTAAAGCATAGTTGATGGTTTTAAGTAAGTCATGAGAGTTTTCAAATTATATAAGTAACTTAAAACAGTTAAAGCATGTATCTCCCCCAAAAGTGTTATTAAAAACAAGTATTAAAAGTAGGGGCCACGACTCACCTGGAGTGTATCTGACAAGACGAAATTATAAGATCAAGTAAACGGTCACGAAAACTTCTTCAATACGAGACCTGAATATAAGCGAAGTCTAAGAGTCTAACTTACTACTAATAACGAATGTGGAATTGAGAAATCGTATAACGATTTGATCGGTGATATGAGTGTGATATGCTTAAAATGCCTCAAGTTAAAAATAATATATTTATAATATTATCTTGATTCTTATATCAATCGACCAAAAATATTATCTTCTCAAAACATGCTGAAATGATATGCAAAGTGAAATCGCTAATATTTCTAATGACGAAACTTTAAATAATGCATAGCTAAAATGTAAAATGCATATGGAGTGAGGGGTGAAAAATAGAAAATAAATAAGAATGTCAAGTGGAAATAGTTGGTCCTTGTCCTTTTCAGATTTTATACTTTTTACCCTAACTGCGCTTGCGTTACATCGTTAGTCCTCGGTTAAGTCCAAAGTCCATAATAGTCCAATATTTGTCCATATGTCCATATAAAGCTTGGAGTTCAATGATATGTCAATTTAAGTCCTCTATAAACTGTTTTCACAGCTTCAGTCCATAAGTTTCACAGTTTTGGCAGTTTCAGTCCCTCAAGTTAGATTGCGTTACATTTTTAGTCCAAAAGTGACAAAATGGTGAGGAAATGGATGGCGAGTTTTTCTGAGTTATATTTAAGATAAAAGAAGCTTGTTTTAACAGCTTATTTGGTTGTTTGCTTATTTTTACTACTAATGGGCCTTTAATGATTTACAACTCTAGCCCATTTATTGTTTTTAGTTATTTTCCAAACATGGTTTATATGTTTTCCTTGGGTTGTTTTAAAGGGTCGAAACTCGTTTATTTTTTACAAGGTGTTTAAACGAAAAGTGTAGCTAGTTACGTTGTGAAATGGGTCATGTGGAAATAGAACGTGGTCGTTTAGTTAGATCGCGAGATATGGACTTGATTTCTAGCCTACTTGGACTGTTTTATACGTACACACACTTAGCATATTTTTAGCTTCTTCCCAGTTTTAGTTTGTACGCGTAATATAAAGTTGGCATGTGTTCAAATGATGCATGAACTGAGGTGATTAAATGTGGGTGTGACGTGCGTGATGGCTGTTAAGCCTTTCCCAGTGGGGGCTCGCCACTCTTTTGAGTGGGTTACTTAAAATGACGAGTCCAAAGTAAATAAATAACTATGTGAATGTTCGTATGAAAGAAGAAACGATGCATGGGTGATATTTTAGATATGAAAATGGGTTGTGAGGTGACCTTTAAACCTTCCTCAGTGAAGTCTCGTCACCTTTTTGTGGGTTATACCAAATAACGCATGCAACTAACTAGTAACAATGCATAGGTTTTCTGTTTTTATACGAAGGTGACAAGGGTTTATAAGTTTTCGAAGGGTGCATGGAATGTCAATGTAGGGGTGACGTGATGGCAAGCCATGAGATGGTTTTTATATATTCACGTTGTATGCAAAAGTAAACACAGATTTTATACGTTCGAGTGCAATAACATGTGATGTATGGATATGCAATGACGTGCGATATGAATTAGATAGGATATAAGAAGACTTACAACACCTTTGAAAGGTGGTGGAGACTTGAGAGGATGAACTGTGGTACGTGGGTTATGGGCAGAAACACAAGGAACATTTCCAACTCAGAACCGAATAAACAAGATTTGTTCCATTCGACTCGAAAATAATTACTCCGGTTGGACCAGCTGCTTCTGAACCTCAAAGACTGAGTTTATAACTGGTAGGAATGTTTGTGATTGTATGTGAGTGAATGTGTGAGATGATGAGGTGAGTAGTGTAGGTGGCCAAATGGAGGGTAGATTATATAGAGATATATTTCACACGTTTTATTGACTTGAAGACTTTAAATCAATGATGGATGGATACTGTAGCCGAATGGACACCTAAGTGGTTTTTCTGACATTTCAAGATATTTAGATAGATGTGGTTCTTTGGTAAAATCTTATCTTGTGTTGTGGTAATGTGTATGTACACGTTTTGTATTTTTAAATGGGTGTTAAATGAATTTAACAAGCCACCTACCTTTACTGCTGTTCTAATCATCATTCAAACATTCTATTATGTTAAAAATAGCATTTGTGAGACGTAGGAACAATCGAGGTTTAAAACAGTTAAAGTTTTTGAGATTTGTCTATACGCTTTGGGTAGTTTTGGGACAAAGAGATTGGTCTTAAAAACCATAGGAATACTTGATAGCTAAATCTGAAATCTAGCGCATATGGAGTCTAGCGGGTGGTGAATAAGATGGTGCAAAAACATTCGAGGGTTGTGTTTAATATTCGAGAGAACGAGACGCGTTTCTGGAGGTGTTGTGGCTGTCGATTACACATGAAATCATAAGGGAAAATTGGGTTTTGAAGTTGGGCCAGTGTCGTGTATGGTGATGGGCTGGAGTCTTGGCCCGTTCGGTTGGTAGTAGTGAAAAGAAGAAAATTATGGTTATGGTAAATAAAGTGTAATTAGTGAGATATAAATGTAACTAGTGAATATTTGAATGTGATTAGTGGATAAAGTGTGTTTAGTGTATCTTTCTATTGGCACTAATTATAGATTTAGTGTAAAGGGTGATTCATGAAATGGTTATGTTTCAAAATACGTGTCGTGATCTAGTGTTGACGTTTGGTAATTGTTGTGTGTCGTGGTAGGAATAATGTAATAAGTAAATAAAAATTTAAATTTCCCCGTAAAAATGGGTTTTGTTAGACATTAACTCGAGGTTATTATTAATTAGTGAGGATTATCATAATGGATTTTCGTAGGATCCTACAAAAATCCAGGCAAAGACACATGTCTTACCCTAGGTTTATTTCCTGTGTGCTCCAAGACTTAATGGGCTCTGAGTACGTTAGGCCAAATATTCAGGGATCTGACCCTGATGTCCTACACAAGGCCAACTACTCACGAGATCCCACTTAGGTCTCACAAATCACCCTGACCACCTATATGTTGATGGTCATTCAGGGTGCTGAAGCTATATTACCTGTGCCTTCTCCTTCCAAGAAGGAGAAGAAGAAAAAGAAGAAGAGGTCCAAGAAGGTGGTTTAACCCAAACCACTCGACACTGAGACCTCTGCTTCACAGCCTGAGAAAAGAAGGCTAAAAAAGGCCCAGCCCACTGAGACACCCGTTGAGGAGGCCAGTACTCAATTGGCCAAAGAACAACCGCCAACGGAGGGCACTGAGAAATCACACTCAGTGTCCTCGGGTAAACCCTCTCCTAAAGACTCTGCTGACATACATAAGTCAGTGGAGTCAGGAACCATCCAACAATCACTTCCCGATGAAGGCATTCGTAAATCACCACTTTTGCCTGAGGGAGAAAAGGGTCATGAATCTTTAGTAGAGCAGCACTACTCTACCGAGAAGGGGACCCACACCCCCTCACATCCCGCTCATGGCTCTGATAAATCACAATAAAAGTCTCAGGGAGGACTGGTCCCTAAATCTTCATCAAGGCAACATAACCTTGGTGAAAAGGGGGACCCCAACATTTCACATCCTGCTTGTGGCTCTAATCAATCATAATCAGAGTCTCAGGGAGTACCGGTCCTTATATCTTCGTCAGGGCAATACAACCCTGATGGACAGGGGGACCTAAACATCTCAATGCCTAGTGATGGTACTGGATCAAACCCACCAGTCCCTGAAGGCACCTCAGGGGACAAAGAGTCAAGGGGCATGCAACCACCCGCTGATATGGAACCTACACCCCCTCTAGGCGTTGCGCATCTCTCGGGAACTGGCCCTAAGGACCAGGCAGATCAAACCTAGTCTGCTAGAATAGAGGGGTCAGGACCTGGCCAAAACAAAGGCAAGCCCTCTTCTGAGGGGGAGCCGGATATAAACCTGGTTCCTACTCTTACTGATCTCCAAATGCTTATCAATGAAGAGTCAGACGAAGAAATGGTTGACTTTGGGGATGATGAGGTTCTCGCTGCTGGGGAAGACATGAAAACTGATGACCAACATCTTACTTACAACTCCCCTCAGCACACTGAACAGCCAACCTCATCTCCTCCTCCTGAAGAACAAGAGTCCCACTATCACCATCCTACATCATCATCATCATCATCACAAAACTCATCAGGCTCCTCAGACTCTGCTGCTGCAACTTCTGACTACTTGCAGAAGTATGACAATGTCCTACCCCTCACTGAATGGCAGTTAGTTAAATTCCTCAGAAAGTTGAACACTACCCTCTTCAATGAGATAATCAAGGAGCAATGGGATCAGTACACTGAAGCAACAGCCTCTTATGTTGACTTCAGGGCTGCTATTGAAGGCTCACACGGTCAACTTCACCAGGTCACTGCTTCTACTGATAAACATGTCAGTGACCTGAAGACCGCCATTGAGACACTGGGACTTGAACAAGGGACGCACTTCAACAAGTTGCTGCAGTCTCTAAGTGCTATTCAAGAAGAGTTCAAGGATGACCTAGCTCTCATCACTAAGCTGACTGAGTTCATGGATTCTCAGAAGACCACCTCCTTCAACAATACTGAGCTTCTCAGGCTCCTCAAGGAGGTGGATCTTACACCTCTCAGGTCTCAGCAGGAAGCCATTCAGAAGTCAGTCTCTGATACCCAAGGATGCCTGACTCAAATCTCCACAACCTTTGACCATCTCTCTGCAAAACATAATGAGCTGGTCAATCACTACACCACCAGGGTCACCGAACTCTCCGAAGCTCAAGTCACCATGGCAACAGACATATCCTCACTGAAGAACGAAACCTTGGAAATCAAGAACATGGTCTCCACCATTCTGACAGTTCTTCAGACCTCTCAAGTTCCCCCAGCTCCTCAGTCAACAGATGCTTTCACTGAAGCTCCAGCATCTGTTGAGGGGGAGAAACCTGATGAACCAGTTCCTGAACCTGCAGTTGAAGGTTTCACTGAAGCTGTCCCTCTTCAAAGCTTCATGCCAGGAACCTCAACTTATTCAGCACTTGTTGTTGCTACCACTCCCATTCCAACTGAAGCAACAACAACCACAGAGTTCCCTAAGGCCTCCTTCAGTACACCTCCTCCCACTGAAAAAGGGAAGGGAATCATGGAGATTGAAGATTCACCTCCCAAACTGGTTAAGGAACCAAGAGAAGTGCATCCTGACCCTGATGCACCAGTGCTCATGGAAATCATATTACATAATGGGAAAATCTTCAAGGGAACCAGTGAAGAAGTGGCCGCAGTTTTAGATGAAGAGGATAGGATCAAGGCTGAAATGCTCAGCAAGCTAATGATTGCTGAAGTGGCTAAGGAAGTCATTAGAGAGACTGAGCAGAATATCAGGGGGAACAATTCCTCAAACTTCAGGCTGACCTAATCAAAAAACACAACCTGAAGGTCAAGCTGAACACTGAGAGAAAGAGGAGGAACTATGAGAGGTATGTCTGGACCATAACAAAGACTAAGGGTGAAGGTCCCATCACTGACATGACCATTCATGCAAACACTGATCCTATAGCCATAACTGTTCATAGAGGACCAATGAAGACTGAGAAGAATAAACCCTTCAAGTTCTCAGAATATGGGATCAAGGAATGGGACATGATGGGGCCCATCCTGAGGAAGAAGAAGAACAGGTGTGTCCCTGACCTTCTGGCTGCCCTGACTAACAAATATGAGGAACTGGAAAGGGTGGCCAAAAGCTTAGGAATCGACCATCAAAAGGCACTTGCTTCTCAGGGACTAACAATCCCTGAACCAACTCAGAGCACAGGAAAGAAGAGGAAAGCAATAGGCCAAGAACCTGAACAATTTATTGCTGCTCTTCACTGCAACAGAACTCCTCCTGAAGGTGTCAAGTTCTTTCCCAACAAAGTGATCAAGCACCCTGAGTTTGGTATCTTCTTCATTGATGAGTTTGGTCAACAAGCCTTCCAGAGAGTCAGTGACATACACTTGGTGGAGACAACAACTCTTCTGGCCTACAAGCTGATGGCACTTCATGTGAAGAGCCCTGGGAATGAAGAGTTCATAAGACTGATGGAGAAGATGATGAGTGAGAGACCCGACAAGCAGGTGTTGGTGTCTAAGAAAGCTAAATTGGAACTCATGGGAATTAAGGAAGTCTGAGTACTTTTCCATGAGTATTATGTTTAGATGATAGGACTGATGTAATGATTATGAATAAGATGATGGCCCATGTTTGTTATATCAGTGTCCTTTAATTGCTTTCTAGTATCTTCAGTGTAAGAAGAAGCCAAACTGCTCACTTACACTGATCAAACACTTAGGCTAAATTTATATCCAAATAGAGGGAGATTGTTGGGTCCATTCAGTACCCAAGCGTCCTGAAACAAGGATTTGAATACAAATTATCCTAAGTGTCAATATAACCTTGAACGCTCTCAGGTCACTGAGTGAACAGTCACTCAGTGAGTTATCTTCAAGATGCCTAGGACGAGTCTAAGAAGAAGGATTCACCATTCAGTGAGGCGGAACTCCCTGAATGACACCTAAGCCAAAGAAGAAGATAATGGGTTCAGTGAGTGATGAAAATAACTTACTGAACCCCAGTCTCCTCAACAACTATGAAGAATGAAGAATGAAGACTGAAGACCAAAAACTGAAGAACTTGAAGACTGAAAGAAAGGCGGGACAAGGCGGGAAGGGTTTGAAAAGATAAGGAGAAGTCCTTATCAGGCCAAAGTCAAACTTTCCCTGAAAGGCTTTAGAACAAGAACAGTGTCATCACTGTTCCTCAGAAAGCAATATTGTCCTATACCCAAAATAGGTTATTGTAACAGCGACAAAATACATCAGTATTTTGTCCTGATTAGCTTAGGTCATCTTTTGTCTTTTAAGTCACGGGTGCTCTTTATACTTGTCTATAAATAGGATCATAAGGGAGTAAAAGTGGATAAGTTTGTGCAATTAATGCTTAGACATTCACAAACCACTTTTACTCCTTCAAAGAGCAACCTAGTCCCTGAGATAGCTTAGTGGTTCCTAATAGTTGCCACTTAAGCTTAGCTTAACCTTAGTGAGGAGACAACACCATACTTGTCATTTCAATCCCAAGTGCTTTTTTTCCGCAAACAATTGGGTATAGATTCTTTTGATTAACTTCTAATAAGAATTTAAATGTTGAAAAACTCTTGTCTATCATTTACGTTTCTACTTATTTGTTTAGTTAATCATTACATTACTTAGTCATGGAACACAATTAGCTTAACTTTGTAGTTAATTCTAATTGTGTAAAGGGAACAACACGATTCAACCGTGTAACCTTAATTCTAAACGCTATATGTTTAATATTCATGTTAAGTCGACATGAAACCTATGAAACGCTAACTCTTTCACATATAATCCTAATTAAAAATTAAATTGCTTTGTATCATACACTCATCGTTCCTTATTAAGTGTACACATTTATATTTTGGGTTGTCCAAAATAAGTGTTGGCTTTATATTTTAACTATGTAAAAGAGATTCTAGTGGGTATAAATGATATTTTGTTAGTGGAGAGTGTAAATAGTGGGTATTCTTAAAATTATGTGCATTTTTAAAATGAAGTTGTTTTGGCGGAAAAAATATCAATTATAAAAAATAACCACCTTGATCAAAATATATTTTCCTTGAACAATAAGTTATTATTACCTTGATGGAAAGATTTTTCTATGAATAGTAAGTTATTAAAATTTGGTTTAGTGTAGTAGAATTTGAGTTACAGACTTGATAATCCCAAAAAACAAACAAAAGAAGCAATTGTAGCAAACAAAACACAACCCTAATTTGATATTGTTTCTAATTTGGTTCGTTGACTTTTTTCTATGGGTGTATTTAAAGGTCGTGTATTTGAGGGTCGTGTATTCGAGTGGTTAAGGAGTGGTAGTGAAAATATACTTTAGATTTATTGTCGAGTGGTTCATTTGGTGGTGTTACAATCTAGTGGTTTGATTAGTGGTGATAGGTCGTGGGTTGAGTGGTCGTCGTAGTTTGTGTTTTGGCTGTCTATAAAAGGGTGTGCTTTTTAGTCAGGTTGTGTTTTGGAGTTGGTTCGAGTGGTGGTTGGAGTATGGTTCAGATCCCGTGTCGTTGCAACATGTTTTGCTTGAGGTCATGTGTATAGTTTGGTTGACATGTTAGAAATTTCAAATGTTGTTAAGTTTGTTTTGATTTTAGTTCGACAATGGTTGTCGAGCTTAAGGGTCAAGGCTCAAGATGATCACAACTTTTGGCTTGTGGTGGTTTTACAATCATAGGTGTCTTTTTCGTTAGTCATCCTTACATTTTACTGCGCCACCACTTGTTTGATTGTATAGTTGGATATGTTTGGTTTGAAGTTTCGGCGGGTTTGTCTCAAGTTCCTCAAGGTCATGGTAGAATTTTCATCCGTTAGGCTGTTTTTTACTGGGTCAGTACCCTTAAGTGGTTTGATGTTGTGTGGTTATCGATGGCGGAGCTTCTTCTTTGCTTTGTGGATCTTCGTGGTGGTTGCTTGTAGTTTTAGAGTATGTAGTTTGTATGCTGACTTAGGTCAAAAATATGTTTCTAAAGTGCTACTCCCTCCGTCCTATTTGTAGCAACTAGTTTTTTATGTACAGTAATTGTTTTTAAAAACATTACTATGATGAAAATGAGATATTTTCCTTGAATAATAAGTCACGGTCACTTAAGGCTTCTCACAGTGGCAACCCATATTGCATCATCTTTCCGGCTGCCACCTCAGATTTCTCTCTCTTCAACCCATATTCATCTCTCTCATCACAGTGGTGACCCATCTATATATATATATATGTTTTGGAATTTTGTGTGAGTTTTGTGTGTTAAATATCGGTTGGTTTCTCGACCCATATTGCAAATTTAGCACCGGCGACCCATTTGGCAACAAAGCCCCACAGTGGGCAACCTATATCTCCAAATCGATCGAACTATCTTGGCAACCGACTTTTTCCGATGCATTGTGACGGTAGCCTAACACCTTGACATTTTCTTGCTTACTAAGTTTTATAAAATGTGGTTAGTGTAGTGACCACTTGTGACAAAACATAATCCTAGAAGCCTCCTCCACTTAAATCAGGTCCCATAGTAATAGTCGGTGTCATATAAAAAAGACCGAATATTATTTTCTTGATCCGTCATACTATTTTATCTTATTTTTTTATTTTATTTTGAGAAGATAATCATTGCCATAATTCAACCTCACCCAAATCAATCACAACCCAAAAGAAAAAACAGTATTTGAAATTTGACTTAATAAGTAAACGCTTATCAACAACACAAAACCCTGGTTTTAGTTTTGAGAATGATTGACTAGTTTAGTCAGAGTATGGAAGTTGATGTTTCCATCCCCAATTAGCAAAACTTGAATAAAAGATTTTGTAGAAAAAAAAGAAGATGTTCAAGTGTTGTTGGTTTAGTGTTATGTGTTTGATGATGATGATTGGTGGGTATGGTGTTGTTGCTAATGTTGTTTTGATGGGGAATAATCTCACTTTGTCTTTTGATGATATTGAAGCTAATTTTGGTGAGCTTGCTTCTTTTATGTGTTTTTTTTAAGCCCAAGATTAAGTATTGTATAAAAGTTAGGAGTATTTACATTAAGCTGAAACTAATGGTGATTTGATTTGTATTGGGTCAACTTAAAGCTGCAAACTTTATGTGCTACAACATGTTTTTTTCTGATTTTTTTTTTTTTTTTTTTTTTTTTACTGTAGTTGTTATGTTTATATGCTGTTTAGGTTGTTTAAAAGGATAACAGGTTTCGGGGTTTTATACAAACTTGCTGAATTATGTACTAACTTGTTGGAAGAAATAGGTCCTGGGTTTAATCCCCCGGTTTGCGTGAAACAACTAAACATTGCTTGGGGCTGGTCCTTGAGGGTCAGTTGACACCCACGGGTGTACGGATTTGGGGTTTTTTCGGTAGATTTAAACCTTTTGGAGAAGTAGTTGCGAGAAAGTTCATTTTAATGATAAATGTAAAATTTGTGACATGTCAAAGTGTGCCTTTATCAAGAATGTGGATGTTGGATTGGTAAGTATACTAATGGTGTCCTAATTTTGTGTGTATATTTGCAGCTCCACCTGTGAAAGGATCTGGGGAATGCGGAACTTTGTTTTTAGGGGAGCCGTTGGATGGTTGTGGACCGTTGAGTAATAGCTCGATTAATGAAAGTATAAACCCGCCCTTTGTTTTGATGATTAGAGGAGGATGTAGTTTTGAGGATAAAGTACGAAGAGCACAATCTGCGGGTTTTAAAGCTGCTATAGTTTATAACAATGATGATAGTGATCTAGTTGCAAGTATGATTCTTTATCTTTTTGCTTTTACTTTTTTAGACATAAATTGTGTTGCCCTTTATATAATTAGGTATGCTTGTTGGGATAGATATTGTCAAAAGTCATAATCTGTTTGAAACACGTCAATTATATATGTACAAGTGAAAGATATTTGTACCCATATCTTATTGTTTGTATGGAAGTGCCTCAAGCCCTCGATTTTTAAGTGTAAGAAACACATCTTACTGCATGGGCCCAAACTGGATCTTATACATTTTTGTTATCAAGTAGTACGAGAATTGTATAGAACTAGTTACTTAATTCCATGATGGATTAAGGCTAGACAACTTTTGTGGCTGAGGATTTGTCTGCATGTGTAAAATTTGAATTGAGTTAGATTTCTTGCTGGGAGTAGCTTGGTCTTGGATAATCTTAGGCCTGTTTTCTAAATTTAGTACGGGTGTTGAGGACTAATTGTTATATTTTAGTTATATTTTTGGCAAGACGGAGTGGTTACTAACCTTTCATGGTGTTTAATTTGCATACCTTGACAAATTATTCATCAATCACATAAACCTTCGATGAGGATTGGGATATTGCATCCTTTCTTCAACTTGTTTCTCTTTGCGATTCGTGTTACCTAATATGGTTAGAATTGGAGAATGGTGTGATTGATAAGAGTATGAGAATGTAATGGGTAAATCTTTCAATTAAATATGAACTGAAAAAACCCTGACATGTGCATTGATCACTTGTATACATTATATACATTTTGCCTATAATAAGAACATTTAAGGCATTTTATATGATGGATTTTGATGTATTAACTTGCTAGTGTTTTCTGAAGCCATTAAGGACAGATTTAGTACTTAAGATTGCAGTTGATGATGATATGCTAGAGTGGTCGAGTGTAGCTGGCCTGAAACACTTTCTGTCCAAGATCTTAGAACATTTGTTTAAACATTTAGTGTAGTGTGATAATACGATTGCAATACTTATATAATTTCTTTAGTAATATAGTTTTTGTATAGATGATTTAGGAGCTTTTATGCATTAAAGAGAGACTTTGAGCAACTTTCAACCCATTTCCTTCGTAGCTAATTTCTTATCAACTTTCTTCACCCCTTAGAGATGAAACATAACCTGAATTGATTTATTTAGAGTAAATAAACATCTATGATATATTAATTATTCGTTAGGATCATACTAAATATATTACTTTCATATTTCATTGATATTTATATGTTTCGCTAAAATTGCAGTGGCAGGGAATTCAGCTGGTATATCGATACTTGCAGTATTTGTTTCAAAAGCATCAGGCCTAAAGCTCAGCAAGTACACAGGCATAACTGCAATGGAGACATGGATTATCCCAAGCTATGAAAACTCGGCATGGTCAATCATGGCCATATCTTTTATTTCATTGCTAGCTATGTCTGCTGTTTTGGCAACATGCTTTTTTGTCCGAAGGCATCGTATAAGACGAGAACGCCCTCAAGCTTCTCGTGTTCGGGAATTCCACGGGATGAGTAGTCGGTTAGTGAAAGCCATGCCAAGCTTGGTGTTCACAGCAGTTTTAGAAGATAATTGCACTTCAGCTACATGTGCTATATGTCTTGAAGATTATAATGTCGGTGATAAGCTTAGAATTCTGCCATGCCGCCACAGTAAGTCTTCTTTGATTTAAGGAAAGCTAGTGATGTGTTGGTGTTTCTGCATGTTATTAGTGTGTTTATATAACATTTAATGAGATTGAGAAGACGGGTCATGGGTATAAGTTATGCTACTTTTTTATAACAGCAGAAAAGGATAGTTTAGACTAATGATCAACGGGATAGGAGGGGGTGTCAAAATGGGCAAAAGTTGTAGGGTGATTCAGAGTGAATTGGGTTGGCCTGCCAGTACACCTCTTTTATATTTAATAATATCTTTATTATTTATTTGATATATTACATATGATTACAAGAACTAGTATTCAGTATTGATCCAATTTTTTGAATATCGTAACTATAGAGGTTATGAACACTTGTTTACGTTTTTGACTGTTAAAACTATAGGACCTAATTTCTACCAGTAGTGGATTTTTTATTAAATTTATTTTATTTTATTATTATTATTATTATTTATTTTTATTTATTTTTCATTAAAGTTGGAAATCTTGAGCATTTACTTGTCAAAAGGGTTGATTCGGGTTATGGTTTTTCTGTAACAGGTGAAATGGGTAAAATCATAAAGTTCAGTTAAAAAAATTGGGTTGAAACTCGAGTAAAGTGTATTAGTAATGCATACAATTAACTAAACACAAATTTCTTTATATTTAAAGCCACCTCTACTGCTTCTGCTAGTTTGTTTTTTTATTTATTTATGTTTTTTTGGATTCTTAGCTGTACTCGAATACATGATAGAGTAGAGATTGCCTCCTGTAAGGGTATTAAAGCACGCTATCAATTTGCTGTTTCATTTTACAGTTCTTTTCATATTGTATTTTGACAGAATTTCACGCAATTTGTGTGGATGCTTGGCTGACTTCATGGAGAACTTTCTGTCCTGTTTGCAAACGTGATGCAAGGACCGCCAACGGTGAACCACCGGCCTCAGAACGCACACCGTTGCTCTCATCATCGAACCTTGCTTCCATGGCTTCATCAACCATACTGTCTTCTGCATATTCATCATCTTATGCATCATCAAGAGCAATACAGATAGGTCAAAGTCAAACATCACGTACAGGTTCTAACTTACATTCTGTCTCCAGTACTCCTTACAATATGCACTCTCTTCAATCCCCTTATATTACTCCATCACGAAGCTCATATATCACTCCATCACGAAGCTCATTAGACCTTAGAAACATCGCTGCATCTTCTTCCCATAGATCTCGTGCCACGCATTTAATTTCCTCAAACTCGTTGGGTTACCCTTCTTTATCTCCTCTAAATTCCCAACACCTGTCTTCATATTACCACAGTCCAGGCAACGCTTCATCGAGTTATATTTGGTCTTCTAGTCAGCAGCCGCATCCTTTGCGCCATAATGACTCTGCTGCTAGCTTTTCTCCATACACTTCAGCTCATTCTCTTCCAGAATGTTAATTACAGTGTGTTGAGATCATCTGTGTATATTGTAGTTAAAGGGTTGGTTTATTGTCGTATTTGTTTGCTACTAGATTGGTTTACGACACAGTGAGTTTCTTGTTATTTGATGCTTCTGATTGGTGAGTTATAGATATTTGTTTAAAAGGGAATACTATTATGTGGTTATATGAAAGTCAATAGTTGATACTTGTCGCATACCTTGTCTTCTTGAAGAGACTCAGAATTGTGCTGCAAAGTACATGGTACATTGTAAACATTTTGTTTTGTTTTAGAGGAATCTAACCTTGCAGAGAATATGTTTTGGTACATTGATCATAGAAATGCAGAGAATGTGTTGATTTAGATTAGAGTTAATTACATAAATAGTCCCTGTGGTTTGTCGGGTTTTAAGGATTTAGTCCCTATACTTTTATTTTTGCGGATCCTCTCCCTATGGTTTTGACCCGTTACGGGTTTGGTCCCTTGACCACTTTTTCTGTTAGTTTGACCGTCAAGTGGGTGTTTAAATGACCGAAATGACATAAATACCCTCTTATTGTATGGTCCTTGTGGTTTATCACGAATTTAGTCCTTAACATTTTTTTTAACTTCTAATATTAGAATTAATTTTTTTAATTAAAAAATATTCAAAAAGTATTCAAAATTTTTAATTTTTTTTAAATTATTTTTAAAATTTTAAATATTTTTCGATAGAATTTTGAAACGCTTTCGTCTGTTTTTTATACGTTTTCATCCGCTATTAGACGTTTTTGTCCTTTTTTATACATTTTCATCAACTTTTATACGTTTTTCTCCGTTTTTCTCACGTTTTCGTCCGTTTTTAAATGTTTTGTCCGTTTTTATACGTTTTTATTCGGTTTTTTACATTTTTTACGTTCTTATATGTTTTTATCCGTTTTTATACATTTTCATCTATTTTCAAACGTTTTTGTCCGTTTTTATACGTTTTCATCCATTTTTCTTACGTTTTTAAACGTTTTGTTTGTTTTTCTTACGTTTTTATTCGGTTTTATACATTTTTTAACGTTCTCATATGTTTTTGTTCGTTTTCATCCGTTTTTGTCCGTTTTTATACGTTTTCATCAATTTTTCTTACGTTTTCATACGCTTTTTATTCGTTTTCAACCGTTTTTACACGTTTTCGTTTGTTTTCATCCGTTTTTATACGTTTTCGTTCGTTTGATACTTTTTTGTTCGTTTTCATCCGTTTTTATACGTTTTCATTCCATTTTATATACGTTTTTCAAACGTTTTCGTTCGATTTTAAACGTTTCGGCCATTTTTATACTTTTTCCTTACGTTTTCATGCGTTTTTATCCATTTTATAAGTTTTTATACGTTTTTAAATGTTTTCCTCCGTTTTTATATGTTTTCGTCCGTTTTAATACGTTTTTGTCTGTTTATACGTTTTTTTTACGTTTTCATCCGTTTTTATACGTTTTCGTCCCTTTTTATACGTTTTCTTACGTTTTTATCCGATTTTATATACTTTTAACCATTTCATCAATTTTTTACGTTTTCATCCATTTTATACGTTTTCATCGGTTTTTATACATTTATATACGTTCTCGTCCGTTTTTACACTTTTTTACTACGTTTTCATCCGCTTTTTTACATTTTCGTCCGGTTTTCTACGTTTTGTTACATTGTTGTAGTATAAAAACGGTTGAAAACGTATAAAAACGGACGAAAACGTATAGAAACTGATGAAAACGAAAGAAAACGTATAAAACGAACGAAAACGTATAAACGGACGAAAACGTGTAAAAACGGATGAAAAGGTATAAAAACAGACGAAAACGTGTAAAAGCGGTTGAAAACAGATAAAAAGCATATGAAAACGTATAAAAACAGATGAAAACATTTGAAAACGGATAAAACATATGAGAACGTAAAAAACGTATAAAACTGAATAAAAATGTAAGAAAAACGTATAAAAACAGATGAAACATTTAAAACGGACGAAAACGTAAGAAAAATGAACGAAAAACGTATAAAAATGGATGAAAACGTATAAAAACGGACAAAAACGTATAAAAATGGATGAAAACGGATAAAAACGTATGAAGACGCAAGAAAACGTATAAAACGGATAAGAACGTATGAAAACGTATGAAAAAAGTATAAAACCGGACAAAAACGTATAAAAAACAGACGAAAACGTATAAAAGCAGAAAAAAACGTATGAAAACGTAAAAAAAAGGTTTCAAAATTCTATTGAAAAATATTCAAAATTTTAAAAATAAGTTGTCAAAAAATAAATTAAAAATTTTGAATATTTTTGAATTAAAAAAATTAATTCTAATATTAAAAGTTAAAAATAAATAAATAAATAAAATTTAGGGACTAAATTCGTGATAACCCACAAACCACATGGAGCATACAATAAGAGGTTATTTATGTCATTTCAGTCATTTAAACACCCACTTGACGATCAAACTAACAGAAAAAGTGGTCAAGGGACCAAACTTGTAACGGGTCAAAACCATAAGGAGAGGATCCGCAAAAATAAAAGTAAAGGGACTAAATTCGTAAAACCCGAAAAACCACTGGGCCCATTTATGTAATTAACTCTTTAGACCATGTTTTTCTTTTTAATCTTAAACCAATAAGTTTAGTTAAGAATGAAAATTGGTCAAAAGTAGATCGATGTCTAGGTGATGTATGTTATTTATGTTGTCTTTTCATTTGTAAAAATCTAATTTGGGGTTGTGATTTCAAGCAGATTACATCTGCTTATTGTGTTATAAAAACGCCAATAATAAGTTTTGAGTGCTTGAGAAACAAAAGCTGAAAATTGATTTATTGCGTTTTCAAGGTCTCAAAATGTGGTTTTGTATAAGCAACTATGGGCTTACTTTTGCAAAACGCAATTTTCCATTACTTGGCGATTTTATGGAATTGCCTTCGGTTTTTTTGGTAACCATGATTTCCGACCTTTTGGCTGACTAATACCCTTTTGTTCTCTTGCTTCACACTCATTTTTTCTTTGAGTAAAAATGGGTGTGTTTCATTGTTTTATATGATGACTAGTGAGGCAGAGAGAAAGAGACCGGTAAAATTTAAGGGTTTTTGTGACCTGTGAGTGTGTAAATGAAGGGGAGAATGTTAAAACCCCGATTTCGTATAATTAAAGATTCAATACTGGCCCAATCTTCATATGATTTGGTTGTAAGACCCAATACACATATACAAAAGCCGGAGTTTTTTTTAATTGTTGGTACTTAAAGCGTTGATAATTTTTAACGTATTTTATAAATAAATATTACTATTTGTTAGTATAATACATCAAAGTTGATTATTTGTTGAACTTAAAAAATTTACAAAAAATTCCTTTATAATCATTTCATATTTTGAACCATTAGATAATCTGATTTTTCAGGCACTCAAAAAACTAATTATTAAACAGCATAATCAAATCCAAACACTATGTTTGAGAATCACATTTTGTAACAACTGATTATTCGTTAACGCGTTATCTATTTTTGATAAGCAATCTCAAACATCCTCTAAATTGACATGAAAATTACCAGTTAAAGGTTGAGTTTAAACATAATTTGGGTCGATTTTCTTAAACTTCTCAATACAGTCGAAAATAGATGGCAAAACGTCACTCAAGTGAACAATGAAAAGGACGAATACATGCATGGCATGTCATGCTCATCACAGTTGCATGCATGCCACCAATATGACAATTTTTCGATATGACAATCTGTCGATTCATTAATAGTGATATACGATCCATGTAATATCTAAAGGTAAGGGTTATGTGTCGTATCTCTTTGTGAAACCATTGGGTGTTTATATAGCCCTCAAACTTGTTCACCAAGTTAGAGTCTATCACCTCTTCAACTCCCACAAAACGACACTCGGACCCGTCCATTCCTTTTCTTGTTTCGACCGATATTAACCAACACCCCATGGGTTTGGTTTTCATACTAATAAGTCCCTTCTGTATTAGTTACTTTATTTGTGATTTAATAATTAAATATAACTATTTATATATTAACTTACAATACTATAAGATTCAGTTCTCTAATTTAAGGTGGAGTAATGATGACACAGTTTGTAGAGTTAAAATTGTGTGATTTGAGACTTAATTGTTCGACCTGAGTAATTGCGAGGATGCAAAGAGTTGGACGAAGTTAATGCACTGAATTGTTCGAAATGTAATGCAGGTGTCTTCATTTTTCCAGCAATTGAATGTAAACCACTAAAACGAATATCAATGGGCTGATGTATCCCAAGCTTCTTCCACAAATAAACCCACAACACTCAAAACACACATTCACACATGACACTCAAAATTCAGAATGCGGCTGGGTATTGCAAAAGAAAACTATGAAAATATATGGGTTTTTAATTGTGATTTGTGATGTGGGTTTTTAATTTTGTTAGTTTATTTGATGAATTAAGGTGTTAATTTTGACGTTTACTATTTATGCATACCAAGTGTTTGTATTTATGCATCAGTGAAAAATTATGCTTAGATTTCAAGAAATTTGAGCTTTTAGATGGATTGCATCAAGAAATTTGGTTACCTGTCCTTTTTATACCAACTAGCCTGTTTGGAATTGGTTAATGCAATCTGTTAGGATAGCTTCTTACATATTGGAACTTCTTGATAAATGATTATTAGTTATTGCATATATAGGGGTTGTTCATGACTGTTTCAGTGAAGTTGTTAAAGTGTTTTAAAAACTCATAAATTTTTATGTGCAGGATGGATTCTTAGGATTTGGGTGTGCTGGAATTACGAATTTGCAAAAGGATTCAGAATCAAGGTGATTTTATACTCATTTTTAGGATTTTGTGTATTTTAAGGTAGTTTCTAATTAGTCTTATGTTTATTTGTAAATAGACGTTTGACAATGTTTCATAAATTTATAATGGTTACTTATAAAATAGCAATAGTTATAATTTGATAAGCTGCTTGCCATAAGTTTATGAACATTGTGTTTGGAATTGGAATTTTCTAATGACAGACTCACCAGAATCATGTAAGCTTTTGAAATTCCTACAAAGGGGCCAGGCATTGAAGAAGCCAGATGTGTTGTTTTTGGAAGACCAGAACAGAATGTTGTGACAAACGCGCAACCAAGCTTCCCGACTGTTGAATTCTGTAAGTATTATATTAGATGGAATAGAAAGATCAAATAGGGTCCTTTTCCAAAGACCCGTTTTAAAACAGGGTGTATTTGTTTTCGCCGTAAAAGATATGTTATATCTTAAGAATAGCTGTACGGTTACACCCAAAATGATGCAGGTGCATTTTGAACTTACGTTCTTTTCTCTTAATCATGATCTTCAAGTCGTTGCTCCTTGGAGGGAATAGGATATAATGGAAAAGGAAGATGCTATTGCATATTCCAAGAAACACAATGTACCTGCTCCGTGACCAAGAAATCCATCTACAGCAGAGACAGGAACTTATGGCATTTAGTCACAAGGTACTTTGATTTAGAATTGGTACAAACCCTTTGTTCTTTTCTGAAATTAGTGGCAATACGGCTAGGTTTTTCAAATTTATCGAAACGGGTAAAAATATAGGGCGAAGCAGGCAGGTTCAGTTCGACCAGTCTACACTTTTATAGTCGCGGGCTAACTGATAGTAATTAATATGCTTGACGCAATATTGATCAGTAATTTGCGAATATTGAGCGCATTATAAACTCCTGAATATACATTTGTCCACTTTTAAACCACTTGACCCGTTGTCAATGAAACATAACCCAACTTCACCTGATTTTGCTAAAATGACTACTAGAAAGTGATTAGTTGTGACTTTGCAAAGGACTGCTAGACAAATGCTAACGTGTTCACGGATGGTACTTTAGTTTCAGAATAAGTTTCAGGTATAAATTCTATGCTTTGAGATAGTTACTAAAATTAAATGGGTAAAGGGTTACCGTTTTCTGGTTATAGCCGCAAAATTGATAATAAGGCCGATATTTATAGGGAAGTGAAATGATAATAAGCCTATTGATTTTTGTTCAGGAGGTGTGGTTCAAGGACCGCGGTTCAGGGGCTATTAATGATGACATAGTTTGTAGAGTTAAAATTATGTGATTGGAGACTTAATTGTTCGACCTGAGTAATTGCAGTTAATGCACCTTGCGATCGGAATATGAAGTGTTGCTCCATCATAATTGTTAAGGGCTATGAAAAATGAGATCAGAATATGAAGTATTGCTCCATCATAATTGTTTAGGGTTGTGTAAATGAGGTTGCTGAATATCAAGTGTTGCTGTAAAAAGAATGCAAACCATCGAAATTGTTTAACACCAATTGAATGCAACGCTGAATAATAATTGTTGTCGATCTATGATGTTCACCGATTCAAAAACACCACCCAAATTAAAAAAAAAAAAAAAAAAAAAAAAAAAAAACATAGTAGTTTCATCAGGTAATTTTTTTTATATAAAGTTTGTATTTTTGTTCATGGGTTTTTCTTTGATTGCAGGTTTAATATCAGGTATGACATTTGGCTGATTTCTATATTGATTTTATTTTGTTTAATAATTTAATAGGATGATGATATGGATTATGGGCAATGGTGATTTTGCTGTGGTTCAATGTTTGGTACAATTTTTTGACTAAAAAGTGTAGTTGGAATTGTTGGTTGTGGAGATTTGGATTTGGGTGTGTTTGGAATTGGGATTAGTCATGAGGATTGTGTTTTGTCGCAACAACATGTTCAATAGTTGTTCCTACTA
>CP139504.1:55082784-55113276 GCA_021014915.2 Artemisia tridentata subsp. tridentata
AACGTCACAAGGATCGTGTAAATGGAAAAACACCTCAACAGAGACGCCAAAACTACACACTAATGTGGCGGATTAGAGAGCATATGGTGTTCTTGATAAGAAACCTTCAGTTTTACATACAACTGGATGTGATATCTCAATGGAATATATTGCAATCTCACATAAAAGAGTAGTGTGAATTCACTGATTTGGTGGGATTTCATCAAGCGTGAGTGAAAGTATTCATTTTAATTGCACATGCTCTTTTTTGGTTGATGAAGTGCTAAAATGTAACTTTAATATGATGCTATCACACCCTCAAATTTCGTGACTTGCAGCGGAATGAAGCATTCAGGGGCGCGACTGGTCATAGCACCAAAGTTGCAGTTATATTGAACGACCTAAAGTGTCGTTTAGAAAATACATCGTTTGATTATTTAAAAACATTCAGAGTTACAAAGCTAGGTCCCAAAAGGTGAAACAAGTTTTCATAAAACAAGTTCATACAATTCAAACGATGGATAAGTGCATAAAATATAAAGTGAGACGCGTCGACTCCGCGACTCCATGATGTCCATATGCAAGCCAACATGCGATACCTTAATTACCTGAAAATACATTGCTAAAAATGGTCAACAAAAATGTTGGTGAGATCATAGGTTTATGTAAATGAAATGTTGTACGGATACCACAAGTATAAAGTGTATGACAAAACAATGCCACATAAAAATGATACATTAGCTCTTAAGCTCATGACCCCGAAGCTAGACTGAATAAAATGCCCCAACTGAGTGTTTGCCAATCACTCTAATATGACAGAAATGAAATGCGTTCGTTTGACAAGTTGACGCTACCAACCCGAACGGAGGAGTCACCCTCAATAGATCTATTCACTCACTCTCGCTTGCTAACAATTAACGGTTCATGATAATAAAAGGGGACTTTAATCTGGGCAATGATGTAACTTAAGCAATGTAATGAGTTTGTATACTTTGGTCCGCATATGAAAATGGTGCAATGTATTCTCCCCCGAGAGTTTAGAAATCAATAAACAATTTAAAACGGGGCTATGAAAACTCACCTGATATGATATAGCAACAATGACAATGATGGATATGATGAAATAAAGCTCGGTCTCTAACCACGACCTATTATGAATGATGTGATCCAATGTAAGCAATGATACAATGCAACACATGCAAATACGTATGTTAACGATACCACTTGTTAGTTTTGAAAATAACGTTTATCGACGAAAAATACACTGTTGAAACGGTACTCCACGATCCTCGTTTGGTGTTCTATCGGCAAAATGTAGCGTTTTCATCGCAATTTAATATTTTCCTTAACTTGTGAAAATATGCCCAAAATGGCTTCGTGAAACTAGTCGCGAAATATTGCACGTTATGTGTTAGTTGATCAAACTCGACGTTTTTGAAAACCTTGTAACAATGTATAAATGTCGTTTCATTTAACTTTTGATTGTACACGCCTCGATCAATTAGAAAATCGGCTAACAATGTTATGTCTCGCAAAAACACTAGTTTTTATACTTAAAACACTTTCTATTAGTGGGCTGTCAAAATGAATATGGTACGTCGGGCTTCAAACGTGAATAACTCGGCCGTTATAAGCTCGTTTTCTACGTTCTTTACATCCACAACTTCGTATAAACATGAACTAACATAATCTCAGTAGGTCGGGTCGTCTAGATCACGTCTAACGCCTTGTTTTGTCCTTTGAATCTCGGCGATCAGCAACTAAATTTTCAGAAAATTAGTTTTCGTCGTCTAACTTTGAAAAATTATATCTCCTTCGTTATAAGTCGGTTTTTAGTGATTCTTGCGGCCACGGTTTCATTTTTGAAAGAAATTTTTGAATATGAAGGCCAAAATATACCAAAAGTTACTGAGTTTTCCAGTTTAGACGATTTTGGACAGTAGCTATTTTAGATTGTTAAAAACTCATTTCCTTGGTTCTAAACTTGATCATACCACCTCAAATCAACTCCATAAGTTCGCAAATCCTACCATACACCTTCTTAGGGTGTCATGGGGTCCTAAACATCACCAACCTTGGTGGATTTCATGAGATCATTAGTGAAACTTATAGATCTAGTGATTAAGATAGTTTATGTTCAAAAGTGGTATGTAAAACATAAATAACTTGCATGAATAACTAATATAACTTGAAAATACATAAACATACGAATCAAATGAAAGTATAAGATGATCAAAATGTGTTCTTGAAACTTACTTGATGATTTGATGAGTTTTGGTAAGAAATGAGTAAGAAACTTGAGATTTAATCACAAAATCATAACTAGGAAGGTAAATGGAGTGTGATTATGACTTGAACTTGAAAAATTTATGGATTATGGTGGTGTTCTTGGTCTTGGCCGATCCTAGGAGATGGGATGGGAGGGTTTGGATCTTTTTTTAGCTAGTTGGTTTATGTGCTATGTGTTAGAGTTAGTGGACTTGGAATTAAATCACCAAAAATTCATTTAATGCATGTACTTAGCAATCAAGTGTTGGAAGAATTAGGGGTGATGAGGGGGGCGGCACATGTGGGTAAAATGAAGAAGATTTGATGTTAATTAAAGCTTGTGTCTCCCATTTATTTAAGTTTAGCTAGTTTAGTGTATACATTGAGTGTTATCGGGTACCGAGTTAACTAGAAATAACTCGTGACGAGGTGAAATGAGATACGACGAAGTTGTAAAAATTGTAAAATCATGTTCCTTGCAAGAATCGGGTGTTAGAATGATTATCGGATTGAAATTTCGTAAACCGACGGAGTTATAAGCGTCAAACGAAAAGTATAGCGATTAGTTTAAAAACACTGGGTAAAGTAATAATATAATCTCTATATCATTAAAATTAGCTTGAAAATGTGTTAGGATCATTTTCGGGAGTATTGGGTATAATGTTCGTAGAAATGAAGAAGATTTGATGTTAATTAAAGCTTGTGTCTCCCATTTATTTAAGCTTAGCTAGTTTAGTGTATACATTGAGTGTTATCGGGTACCAAGTTAACTAGAAATAACTCGTGACAAGGTGAAATGAGATACGACGAAGTTGTAAAAATTGTAAAATCATGTTCCTTGCAAGAATCGGGTGTTAGAATGATTATCGGATTGAAATTTCGTAAACCGACGGAGTTATAAGCGTCAAACGAAAAGTATAGCGATTAGTTTAAAAACACCGGGTAAAGTAATAATATAATCTCTATATCATTAAAATTAGCTTGAAAATGTGTTAGGATCATTTTCGGGAGTATTGGGTATAATGTTAGTAGAAATGACTGAGTGGTAACGTTAATTAAACAATTAAGCATACGTTAATGAAAATCACACAAACCCATGCATGAACTGATATGGAAATGATGTTACTGATGATATGCAGACTACCCTAGTCTGTATGATGTGCCTTTTACTGATGATGCATGAATAAGCAGCTAAACCTAACTGGTTACGCGCATTTAAATACCCGTAAACCAAGTTTACGACATGATGAATGATGCCCATGAATAGTGATTTCCCTCTGGGAATGAATAGTGTCATGTGAATAGTAAAATTTTTGACGACTTCTCAAATTCTCAAACTGACTTCAAAAATGATGAATAGTGAAATGATGAATAGTAACTCATGAATAGTAAATTGTCGGGGTTTGGAAAATGACCTGAAATTACGAGTTGTGACAGATGCAGGTATTGTCGGCTTTGATTTCACAGTCTTTCTTGGACATTGGCTCGGTATCAAGAATATTGGATGGAATTATGAAGCTTTGCTTGCAGTTTTGCTGGAAGATTGAGAACCATGAAACTGATGTAAACATTGATGAACTCGAATGCATAGCTGAGGTAACATGGCTAGCTATTCTTTCTTTTTTCCCCCCTTATGATGATTCCTTAATAGCGCCGAAGATTCTATAATTCGTAGTTGTTCTTTCTAATAAAAGTTCCACAAGTGGCATTTTAATTGACCAGTACCGATGGAAGTGAAAAGTGGGTGAGGTCAAGTAACGGGCCAAAATGGGTCAGGTTGACCCAATACTCTTTTTGTTCGAATATAAAAACATTCAAATGTTGCTGTCAAATATGGTTCATAAAAATGACATTCTTTTAAACTTAAAGTTATGCCTTGCGATATGGAGGTGTAAAAGTTTCTGGAACAAGGTTAACAGTGGTAATTTAATTTTAATTGTTTAAGTTCTTTCATAATACAAGATCAGTGAAGCCAATGATCCTTCATTTTTAGGTTTATACCATTAGTTAGTTTCTAGTTCAATTCTTTTTATTTTTTATAGTTTATATAACATAAATTGTCAACTGATAGTTGCCATTTTGACCTTATTAGTCTTTCAAAATCTCCAAACTATACTAAGTGTGTTGATGCGTGGTTTTGCAACTTACAACAGGTTTTACCTCTCGAGGGATCTCAAGAGGCTTACAACCCCACCAGGCAGTGTACCTGACCGATGTAGTATAGTGTAGTGGTAAGTACGGGGGATTGATCGTTCTCCACAGGGAATAGTGTCGTAAGGATTGAAAAACTACTCTAATAGGTCTAAGGGTGAGAGAAGATTCTTTTTTGTATTTTTTATATTTTATGAAAGCAAGTAAAATCTCGGGTTTGAATGAGTGGGCGGAATTAGTTGCTAGTCAACTAACCCAAATAACTACAATTGCAAATAAAATAAAATAACTAAAAATGAAAAGGGTTGTGAAACTTATGTGGAGAGAAATGTGTTTACTTAGATTTCCTTACTCCCTAACTATCTTTTACCGGTTGATTAGTGCGTATTAATTGCGTGGATGACGGGTGTATTCCTTAATACCAATCGTGGGGTGGCGTACGTACTTCCCCAACTCTACAAGCTCCTACTTCACTCCTATGTCGAGCCGGCTAAGAAGCTCCTAACATGGGATCACTAGAATTCGCTCATGCATTAAATACAACCATAAAAACCTAGTACGCATTGGTTCATGTTTCTTAAGACGTTCAAGCAAGTTACCGAATAGGAGGTTAGCCAGTTTTCTTAAGCCTAACATCGATAAACAATCATCCAATACAATCAATAACACACTAATAACCAATAATCAATAGTTAGGTTTCATTAGATCTAAGCAAACACAAGATAAATCTAGCCTAGCATGTTAATCAAAAGACAAGAACAAGATATAATCAAACAACACACAGACATATTGATTGATTAAATGATAACTTATCTTCAATTAAACATGGGAGATCCAAGGGTATGAAAACCCTTAAAAATGGCAGAAATTCGTCATAGGGTTTCTCCTCACAAAGTTGCACACCAATGACAAAAAATTGCAAAACTATATATAGAACTTAGTGGCAGACGGCGTCACGTTATAGATCTTGACGCCGTCACCTCGCCGTGTCTAGGGTTCCCGGATGGCCTTCTTGACGCCGTCCCTTTGTAGCCCTCCAAAATCCGCTCTAGCCTATCAAGGGTTGACGCCGTCAGAATATGTCTTGACGCCGTCCCTCTTTAACTTAAACCGTGACGACCTTGATCACTTCAAAGGGTGACGCCGTCAGATTTTCCATTGTAAAATTCTCTGGCTTATCATGTGTATTTTTCATATCCACCTTTTTTGCCAAGCCATGACGCCGTCAGGAACAATCCCTGACGCCGTCAAAGGTACTTTTCCAGCCGATTTTGAGACTTTGTCGTTTTCTTCACTTTTATGCTCCAAAAACGTCCAAAATGCTTCCTTTTCCAGATTTCTTCTCCAAAGTACCTAAAATGACAAAAGGAACGATTTAGGGCAATATTTGATCAAATAAATACGATTTAGGGCTTAAATGACCCCCTAAAAGCGGTACACTTTTCGCTTCATCATGTGTGCTCATGCCAACAGGGAGCAGAAGCTAATGCGAGGCCAATACAAGCTTTTGGAATGGACAGGTTTGGGTGATAAAGTGGGGGCTGAAATCGAGACATTTGGCTGTTGAGATTGGGGCTGAAACGGGTGGGTTTGGATGCTGAAGCCGGGGCTGAAATGAGGCTGAAACGTGTGCGCTTGTTGGGGGCTGAAGCGGGGTTGAAATGGGTGCGTTTGTGTGCTGAAATGGGTAGCTTTGGGTGCTGAAACGGAAGCTGAAATGGGTGGGTTTGGAGGCTCAAGTGGGTGTCGGTTTGTAGGCTGAAATAAGCGTGTTTGGGTGCTGAAACGAGGGATGAAATGGGTACGTTTGGATGCTGAAATGGGTGTGTTTATGGGTTGAAGTGGGTGGGTTTTTATACTGAAATGGGGGCTGAAATGGGTATGTTTGGGTGCTGATATGGGGGCTAAGTTGTGTGGGTTTAGGTGCTGAAACTGGCTTGCTCCGCAAACCTCAAAAGAGTGTTGTTTTTTTTCCTTTCATTTCTTTGTTAAAAAAGGTGTTTAAAACTATAGTAACAGTGAAAAGGTTAAGAACTCATTTTGTTCCGGAAGAATAATAAGGTATATTACCTACATGAGTTGCAACTATCACATGAATTCTAACACAGAGCTCCAATAATTATGTCTTTAAATCTAGCCCACCAATTTTCAAATAATGTATAGTTAAAACGAAATTTGAAAATAAAAAACAACTACAACAAATAATAAACTATAAACTCATCAAAAAAGTTATATTTACGAAAACATAAACAAATTCACGTGAAAACACTTAGAGAGCAAGTTTGTGTGTAGCACGGGTTCTGAATGACTCGTTTACAATATTAACGAATGAACATAAACATAACTAATACTTTATTCCATTAAAAATAATAAATGTTTACAATATCCTTTATCTAAATACTAATCACAGTTATGCCTGAAGCTATTAGCTAAATGAAGTCCAATGCCATTGGCAAGTTCAGTAAACTTTTCTTTAGCTAAAGCCTTAGTGAATGGATCAGCTAAGTTGTCATCTGTGTGAACTTTCAAGAGATTAATCTCTCCTATGCTGACTTGTTGTCTAACATAGTGATACTTCCGTAGAAAATGTCTGGTGCCCTTCATGAATCCAGGTTCATTGGCAAATATGATTGCAGCAGAATTGTCGCAATACATATTAATAGGTGATTCAATTGAAGGCATAACACCAAGCCCTGAAATGAATTTCCTAATCCAAACAACCTCCATAGCAGCTTCTGAAGCAGCTATGTATTCAGCTTCTATCACAGACATCGCAATTGTACTCTGCTTCTTTCTCCTCCAGTCTACTACTCCTCCATTGATAACAAAGACATAACCCGTCTGAGACTTCGCATCATCTTTGTCACATTACCAGGACGCATCACAGAAACCTGTAACACCAAGTTCTGTATCTGGATTTCCACCATACACTAGAAACATATCTCTTGTGTTTCGTACATACTTGAGAATATGTTTAACAGCGATCCAGTGTTTATCACCTGGATTCTGTTGAAATTGAATGGTGATATTTTGAGCAAACGCCACATCTGGCCTTGTGCATCTAACCACATACATGATAGATCCTACTGCCGAAGCATAAGGAACTTTACTCATGCGTGCCACCTCTGCAGGTGTTGAAGCACACATCTCACTGCTTAAGCCATGTTTTACTTCCATTGGCAAATATCATTTCTTGAAATTTTGCATATTGAATCTCTTCAATATTTTGTCAATGTAAGCACTTTGACTTAATCCAATTAACCGCCTTAATCTATCTCTATAGATCTTGATTCCCAGAATGTATGCAGCTTCCCCTAAATCCTTCATAGAAAAACATTTTCCAAGATATGCCTTAACACTTTGCAAACTTGGAATGTCTTTTCCCATAATTAATATGTCATCAACATATAGGATAAGGAAAATTACATCACTCCCACTAGCTTTGTGATATACACATGGCTCATCAAGATTCTGAGTAAATCCAAACTTTTTGATTTCTGCATCAAATCTTTTATTCCATTGCCGTGACGCTTGCTTCAATCCATAAATGGATCTTTGAAGTTTGCATACACGGTTTCGAAATTGTGGATTCACAAACCCCTCAGGCTGCGCCATATAGATGTCTTCATCTAGGCGACCATTTAAGAATGCGGTTTTGACATCCATTTACCAAATCTCATAGTCATAGTACACTGCTATAGCTATGAGAATCCTAATAGCTCTAATGTCTGATAGAGGAGAAAAGGTCTCCTCGTAGTCAACCCCAAAGGTTTAAGTAAAGCCTTTAGCTACCGGACGAGCTTTATAGGTGTGTACATTGCCATCCATGTCAGTTTTCTTCTTGAAGAGCCACTTACTTCCAACGACTTTAACATTGGGAGGAAGGAAGGTCTACTTCAATCCAGACTTCCTTATCTCTCATGGATTGCATTTTCCTATTCATTGCTACTACCCATTTATCCTTTTCAGGATTATTAATGGCAGTTCTATAATTAGTAGGTTCATCTAGATCCCCTAATATAGTTTCCTCAACTTCTACGTTAAGACATGGACGTTCAGGAGCACGCGTAGTCCTTACAGACCTACGAATGGGAACAACTTCAACTTCAGGTGGAGGACCCAGACTATCAGGTTCCACAGGAAGTACGCTAGTGTTTTCTGAAGGTAATGTATCTACATGATCATCTTCCAGATCATAAACTCTCCCACTGAATTCTTGAGATATAAGTTCCTTTTCAAGAAAGTCTCCATATCTAGCAACATTTACTTTGTTTTCAGGTGGGTAGTAAAAGTAGTAACCCATCGTTTCCTTTGGGTATCCTACAAAGATACACTTTACAGATCTCTGTCAGAGTCTATCTGCTGAGTCACGTCTGATGTACGCCTCGCAACCCCAGACCTTTAAATAAGACAAGCTAGGAGCTTTACCATTCCATATTTCATATGGTGTCTTATCAACCTTCTTGGTGGGAACCATATTTAGAATTCGAACAACAGATTCTAAGGCATAATCCCAAAAAGATAAAGGAAGAGTTGTAAGATTAAACATTGATCGTACCATGTCTAACAATGTACGATTTCATCTCTCAGATACACCATTTTGTTGTGGAGTATATGGAGATGTGAGATTCTGGACAATTCCATTCTCAGCTAAGTAATCTTTAAACTCTTGGCTTAAGTATTCACCGCCTCTATCGGATCGAAGAGCTTTAATCTTCTTTTCTAGTTGCAATTCTACTTCTGCTTTGAAAACCTTAAATATTTCAAACACCTCATGTTTATGTTTAAGCAAGTGAACATAACCATATATGCTGAAATCATCTGTAAAGGTTAAAAAGTAGCTAGCACCTCTCCTTGACACATGTCTAAGTGGTCCACACACATCAGTATGTATTAAACCAAGTAGATCAGAAGCCCTTTCCATATTACTATGAAAAGATTTCTTAGTCATCTTCCCAGATATACAAGACTCACATTTATCATATGATTCATCATTGATACTTTTTAAAAGCCCATCACGTTGTAGCTTTTGCATGCGAGTCTTGCCTATATGAGCAACTCTACAGTGCCAAAGGTAAGAAGAATTCAAGTCTGACTTAATTCTCTTACTAATGCTATACATTGAATTATTATTATTGGATACATAATCATTCATGTCAATTTTAAACACACCATTCATAGCAATAGCACTAAAATAAAAAATACCATTTAAAGAAACAGAAATTCCATTACTTGTGATAATGTGAATAAAACCCAAATCCAACAAACATGAAAAGGAAATAACACCTCTAATAATAGAAGGTGCATAATGACAATTGTTTAATGACAGTACTAAGTCCGAAAGCAAAACTAAATTAAACACTCCTATGGCTTCAACAGCTGCAGGTGCTCCATTTCCCACGTGCAGATATTGCTCCCCATAGGCAAGCTTTCTTTCAACTCTAAACCCCTGCAGCGTATTACAAATGTGAATACCGCATCCAGTATCATATACCCAGGAATTAATTTTATGCTTTAGAGTAAATAATTCAATCATAAATAAGTTACCTGAAGTGCTAAGCCCGAAGGCAATTGTTTAATGACAGTACTAAGCCCGAAGGCAAAACTAAATTAAACACTCTTATGGCTTCAACAGCTGCAGGTGCTCCATTTCCCACGTGCAGATATTGCTCCCCATAGGCAAGCTTTCTTTCAACTCTAAACCCCTGCAGCTTATTACAAATGTGAATACCGCATCCAGTATCATATACCCAGGAATTAATTTTATAATTTAGAGTAAATAATTCAATCATAAATAAGTTACCTGAAGTACTTGCGCCCAAGTGCCCAGACTTCTTGTTATTATTTTCTCGCAACTCTTCGAGATAAAGAGGACAATTCCTTTTCCAGTGACCAACTACATGACAGTAGTGGCAATCCTGATCCTTTTTGGAATTCACCTTCTTCTTAGGAGGGTATTTCTTAGGTTCAGGTTGATAAGCCATAACTTGCTTACCCTTATCAGCCTTTCCCTTTCCCTTACCCTTCTTGTTCTCATTTGGCTTGTTAATTCTACCCCCTTGAATAGAAAGTACCTGGGGTGTAGGAGCCTTCTGTGGTAAACCTTTCTCGTAATCAATAAGCAATGCATGTAATTCACTTACTATCTTCCCCACGCAATGCATATTGAAGTTACGAACAAAACCACTAAATTCCTTATTCAGGGATCTATTGATTAAGTTAATAGCAAGATCTTATTCATAGATTTTGCCAAGTGCTTGTAGTTGGTCCATGTAACCCTTCATTTCCAACACATGTGCACTTACAGGTTTACCTTCTGCCTGCTTACAGCTATGAAGAGCATCAATTAAATCATAAACTTCAACAGCTTGTGGCTTCTCAAACATACGTCTGAGTTCGTTGAGCATGTCCTGAGGGAAAAAGTTCTCAAACTGCTTTTGTAAAGCAGGTATCATTGCTCCCAACATCAAACAAGCCACATCATTATGTTTCTTGTATTCAACTTTCCACTCTGCTTTTTCTGCATCAGTTGCAGTTTCAGCATTTGGTTCAGCAGGACAAGGCTTATACAAATATTCCAGTTTCTCAGACACTCGCAAGACAATCCTGAGTGAGCGAAACCAGTCATTGAAATTTTGTGAGCCAGTCAATTTTTCTCGCTCAAAGAAAGTTTTGAACGCAGAACCCAAAGTAGTGTTATCGTTTTGAGCCATTTCTACAGATAAAAAAGTTCAAATATTAGTATTTTCGATAATACAACTTTTTCAAGAAAATAAAATACCCAAAGAAATATTCATATAACCATAGAATTTTCTTGAAAGCTAGGATCCAAATTAACATAGTTTCATTACATCAGTTGATCTGCTAGTAATGAAAGTATAAAATAAGGTAATCTGTCGAACAATAATTGGCAAACAATTTCCAATTCCTAGATCATTATGGGATTTACATTGCCAAACCTAGTTGCAATGTAAGCATGTTTTATCCCCATCTTATGCCTTGAGTCCAAGGTCTACCTTACAACTCAATTAAGTCGTCTAATTTAAAAAACTGCAAATTAACATAGTTTCATTACATCAGTTGATCTGCTAGTAATGAAAGTATGAAATTTACCTTTCCATTGCAATCTAGTCCAAGCTCTCACATGACGTAAATCACAACTTCAAGTGTTCTTTTAATTAGATGGCATTAACTTAATTTTTAAGGGTACTAATTTTTTATGTGTATAATCAAAAATATGTACGAAGAATCATGCATACAACTTTGTATCATAAGCTTTAATAAAAACCTTTTTATTAATCAATTCACTAAGATTAAATTAACAAAGTTTTGATTGAGGTATTGGGTTCATCAATCAAAGAATTTACCTTTAATTATCGTCCATTATATCGTACTTTTGCATAAGTCCAAAGACATAGTGTTTTGGATAATTACCACAAAGTGGCGCATGGAATTAAAGTTAATTCACCCTTAAGATGATTTTGTACAAAAAAATAGTCGTACTTGGTAGCTCCAATTTGATGCACAAAGGAGCGGAGAAACTAAGGTCAGCTTAAAAAGCCAATTAAAAACCCGTTTCTTTTGGTTTGACAATTTAATGTCAATCCTCCTTATACCCCTCTTATAGTTTGTCACAATTGGGTGAGTCGTTCTTACTATTGGTACAAAACTCATCATCAATTAAACTATTAAAATTTAACTCTTCAAAAAATAATTCATTATTTTACCATTATTTAGTCCATATTATTTTTCTATTAAAAAAAACTACCCTTTTTGTTTATAAACATGTCTAACAAAAAATAAACAAAAACAAGTAATAAAATAAAAAAATAACACAACTAAATAAACACACATAACATAACAATTAATACGTGTAAAACATGTAGCCACATGTAAACTTAATTCGATAAAAACTATTAATAATCACTTCTAGGTTTATATTGTATATATTCAACTAAGGCCCTCACTTCAAGGAAGTGAACCACATGCATTGACGAATCAATTGCGTAAGCCATAATTAAATATATACTACATAGCACGTAATTGATTACTTAATATATTGGAGTCTTCCCCAATTCGAGATCTATCAATTAATTACATGTGTAAAACTTAACCATTAATTCATATAGCAAATTTAAACAATTTAAATTATATTGACAATAAATCCATGCCAAACATGCACGTTTTCATAGATTCTACATAACAATTATTAGCACGTAGTCACAAGATCGCATATATTTAACACATAAACATGTCAATCCTAGGGTTTCTAATCAAATTAAATATCAAAACCCAAACCCTAAAAATAATTTTAAGGCAATCGACCCTAAAAAAAATTAGGGTTCGAAATTTGTAACCCTAAAAAATCGATCACATGTATAAACACAATTCAAGATTCGTTTATTTATGCGTTTTGGTAATTAATTACACATTATCCAAGGCTCGTGATGCCACTTCAAAAAATTTTATGATTGTCAAGTCTTATTGAGATATGATTGTCATATTATTATAATCCAACAGCGGTAACAGTGGCATCAAGAGCCAGGTTAATACTATGTAATTAATTACCGAAACACATAAAAATTGAATCGTTAATTGATTATTGCATGCTTAAAGGTTTATAGGTTTTAATTTTTTTAAAACCCTAAAAAAAATTACTGTTCGTCGATTACTGTTCACCGGTTACTATTCATGCGATTACTGGTCATCGGTTACTATTCATCCGAGAAAAAAAAAAGGTTTTATAAAAATTGTAGAAACCTTAAGTTGCATGCAATATTTTTTATGTGGTTTAATCATGAATAATTGTTATGTGACATAGATTATATGCGTATCTTGGGATGTTATTATATGATAATAATTATTTATTTGGATCCATGATAAACGTGCATGTTTGTTATGGATTATTGTCAATATAATTTAAATTGTTAAGATTCGCTATATGAATTAATTGTTAAGTTATTTTTCACATGTATTGTTTTGAAAAATCTTGAATTGGGGAATACCTCAATTAAAATTAATGAATCAATTACGTGCTATTTGGTGTATATTTAGCTATGGCTTACGCAATCGACTTGTCGATGCATGTGGTTCACTTCCTTTTGTAAGTGAGAGCCTTAGTTAATTATATGCGTTTATAATACACCTAGAATTGATTATTAACAGGTTTTATCAAATAAAGTTTGCATGTGGCTACATGTTTTCACATATTAATTGTTAAGTTATGTGTGTAATTGTTTAGTTGTTTATTTTTTATTACTCCGTATTACTTACAACAATAACAACAAACCCAATCCCGCCGGGGCAGGGTATGGGGGAGGTAGAATGTAGACAGACCCTACCCCTACCCCAAGGAAAACCCAGGGGTAGAGAGACTGCTTCCAAAGAGACCTCCGGCAAGTGCATGTGTGCGCGTGAGAGAGCAAAGGCACGAGAGCAACTGATGTGTGGTTTTGCGACCTTACAACAGGTTTTACCTCTCGAGGGATCTCAAGAGGCTTGCAATCCCCACCAGGCAGTGTACCTGACCGATGTAGTATAGTGTAGTGGCAAGTACCGGGGGATTGATCGTTCTCTAGAGGAATAGTGTCGTTAGGATTGAAAAACTACTCTAATAGGTCTAAGGGTGAGAGAAGATTCTTTTTGTATTTTTATATATTTTTATAAAAGCAAGTAAAATCTCGGGTTTGAAGGAGTGGGCGGAATTAGTTGCTAGTCAACTAACCCAAATAACTACAATTGCAAATAAAATAAAATGACTGAAAATAAAAAGGTTGTGGAACTTATATGGAGAGAAATGTGTTTACTTAGATTTCCTTACTCCCTAACTATCTTTTACCGGTTGATTAGTGTGTATTAATTGCGTGGATGACGGGTGTATTCCTTAATACCAATCGTGGGGTGGCGTACGTACTTCCCCAACTCTACAAGCTCCTACTTCACTCCTATGTCGAGCCGGCTAAGAAGCTCCTAACATGGGATCACTAGAATTCGCTCATGCATTAAATACAACCATAATAACCTTAGTACGCATTGGTTCATGTTTCTTAAGACGTTCAAGCAAGTTACCGTATAGGAGGTTAGCCAGTTTTCTTAAGCCTAACATCGATAAACAATCATCCAATACACTTAATAACACACCAACAACCAATAATCGATAGTTAGGTTTCATTAGATCTAAGCAAACACAAGATAAATCTAGCCTAGCATGTTAAATAAAAGACAAGAACAAGATATAATCAAACAACACATAGACATATTGAATGATTAATTGATTACTTATCTTCAATTGAACATGGGAGATCCAAGGGTATAAAACCCTTAAAAATGGCAGAAAAATCGTCTTAGGGTTTCTCCTCACAAAGTTGCACACTATGAATAAAAATTGCAAAACTATATATAGAATTTAGGGGCTGACGGCGTCACGTTGTAGGAGGTGACGCCGTCACCTCGCCGCGGTTAGGGTTTCTTGATGGCCTTCTTGACGCCGTCCTTCTTTAATCCTCCAAAATCCTCTCTGGCCCGTCAAGGGTTGACGCCGTCAAGGTTAAGGGTGACGCCGTCACTCTTTAATCCTGATGGCCATCTCTCTTTGTCTTAGCACGAGACGGCCTTGATCACCTTAAAGGGTGACGCCGTCAGACTTTCTTTGTAAAACTTTCTGGCGCGTCACGTGTATTTGTCATATCCACCTCTTTTGCCAAGCCGTGACGCCGTCAGGAGCAATCCTTGACGCCGTCACGTGTACTTTTCCAGCAGCTTTGGCATTTTGTCGAATTCTTCACTTTTATGCTCCAAAAACGTCCAAAATGCTTCCTTTTCCAGATTTCTTCTCCAAAGTACCTAAAATGACAAAAGGAACGATTTAGGGCAATATTTGATCAAATAAATACGATTTAGGGCTTAAATGACCCCCTAAAAGCGGTACACTTTTCGCTTCATCAGCAACCGAGTTAGCATAGCAGTCAACAAGCAGGCAAAAGAGCAGACAAAACAAGCAAACACAAAAAACGCAAACACGAAAACAGAATAGAAACAAAAGCACAATAAGCAAATAGCAGAGTACCAATAAAAGCAGGAAAACCTAAGGGGGCAAGACAAAGCAAAGCAGGGCAACGCACGGGGCCTAAAGCTAAGGCAAAGCAACCAAACAAAGCAAAGCAGGTCAACGCACGGGGCCTAAAGCTAAGGCAAAGCACCTAACACACCTAGCCTGAGCTACCCGCATATCCTAATTCTATCTCTCCACGCCTTCCTATCTGAGGTCATGTCCTCGGACAAGAGCAACTCCTTCATGTCGAGCTTAAGTCTATCATCCCATCTGAGTTTGGGTCTACCCTTCCTTCTCACACCGTCCACCACTAGCGCTTCGACTCTTCTTATGGGTGCTGATTGTGGCCTCCTTTTTACATGACCGAACCACCTGAGCCTTCCTTCTCTCATCTTCGAAATAATAGTCTCAACCTCAAGCTTAGCTCTGAAAACTCCGTTCGGGATCATGTCCAGCAAGGTTTTACCGCAAGTCCACCTTAGCATTCTCAGTTCCGCCACCTCGACCCTGTTAGCATGGGCTTTGGAGATAGGCCAGCACACAGACCCGTACAACATAACCGGTCTAATCGCCACCTTATAAAATTTACCCTTTAGCTTTACTGGGACGTTCCTGTCACAAAGGAATCCCGACGCCGCCCTCCATCTCGCCCACCCAGCTCTAATCCGGTGGGTTACGTCCTCATCTATCCTCCCTGATTTGTGAATCATCGATCCCAGATATCTAAAGGACTCCTTGGGTGGTAGGATCCGGTCACCGATACGAATATCCATATCTTCGTGGTGGCCTGGCTCGATCCTCCCAAAATCACATCTCATGTATTCAGTCTTCTCTCTGCTCACTCGAAGACCATTGTCCTCTAGGGCCTCCCTCTAGTGCTCAAGTCTGTTGTTTAACCTTTCCGCTGATTCTGCCACCAACACAATGTCGTCAGCGAAAATCATGCTCCACGGTATGCACTCTTGGATCCCTCGAGATAACTCATCAAGAATCAATGCGAAGAGGTACGGGCTAATGGCAGATCCTTGGTGGAGTCCCACTTCCACAGAGAAAAAACTCTGAGATCCCCACTATGGACCTTACACGGGTCTTAGCCCCCTCATACATATCTTTAATGACTCTGATGTACCTCCTTGGGGTTCCTTTATCAATTAGAGTTCTCCAAATTAACTCTCGAGGAACACTATCATATGCCTTCTCGAGGTCAAGGAACGTCATATGCAGGTCCTTTTGTCTTTCTCTATACTTCTCCATGAGACTTCTGAGAAGGTGGATAGCCTCAATCGATGACCTCCTTGGCATAAAACCAAATTGGTTCTCAGATACCCTCGTCTCCCTTCTCAATCTTCTCTCAATAAGTCGCTCCCAAAGCTTTATGGTGTGGCTAAGTAGCTTAATGCCCATATAGTTGCTACACACTTGCACATCCCCCTTGTTCTTGTAGATGGAAATGACTTCACTGAGTCTCCATTCTTCTGGCATCTTATCACCAGAGAAGATCTTGTTGAAAAGGCAAGTCAACCATCCTACCCCCTCCTCACCCAGACACCTCCAGGCTTCAATGGGGATTTGGTCTGGCCCTACTGCTTTGTTTCTCCCCATCTTCTATATTGCCACCTTCACTTCTGGTTGGCTAATCCTCGAATAGTAGCACTCTGGTAGTTGGCTAGGGTTCTCTTCTTCTCCGTTTTCTTCCGTATACCCTCTGTTGAAAAGAGAGAAAAAATACTCTCCCCATCTTTTCCTAATACCCTCTTCGTTCACAATGGTTCGTCCGCCTTCATCTTTGATATATTTTATTATTAGTTGTTTTGTTTAATTTTGTATTGACACGTTTTAAACAAAAGGGTAATTTTGAATAGAAAAATAAATCAGACTAATCAATTATGAAATTTGATTTGTTTTAAGAGTTAAATTTACATCGTTTAATTGAGTGATGATTCTTGTACCTATAGTAAGAACGGCTCACCCAATTGTGACAAACTATAAGAGGGGTATAAGGAGGGTACGCATTAAATTGTGACCTTAAAGAAACGGGTTTTTAATTGGCATTATGATAACCTTAGTTTCTCCGCTCCTTTGTGCGTCAAATTGGAGCTACCTAGTACGACTATTTTATATACAAAATCATCTTAAGGGTGAATTGACCTTTAATTCCACGCGCCACTTTGTGGTAATTATCCGAAACACTAAGTCTTTTGACTTATGCAAAAGTACGATATAGTGGACGATAATTAAAGGTAATTCTTTGATTGGTGAACCCAGTACCTCAATCAAAACTTTGTTAATTTAATCTTAGTGAAATTGGTTAATAAAAGGTCTTTATTAAAACCTATGTTATGAAGTTGTATGCATGCTTCTTCATACATAATTTTTGATTATAAACATAAAAAACTAGTACCCTTAAAATTTAAGTTGTTTATGCCATCTAATTAAAAGAACACTTGAAGTTGCAATTTACGTCATGTGAGAGCTTGGCTAGATTGTAATGGAAAGGTAAATCTTCACGTTGTGTGAGAGCTCAACTGGACACATTTGCAGTTCTTTAAATTAGACAACTTAATTGAGTAATTAGTGAGAGCTAGAACTCAAGGCATTAGATGGGGATGAAACATGCTTACATTGAAACTTGGTTTGGCAATTGTAAATCCCATAATGATCTAGGAATTGAAAAATGTTTGCCAATTATTGTTCGACAATTACCTTGTTGAATACTTTCATTACTAGCAGATCAACTGATGTAATGGAACTATGTCAATTTGGGTCCTAGCTTTAAGAAAATTCTATGGTTTATATGAATATTAACCAATGGGTATTTAATTTTCTTAGATATTTAATTATCGAAAATACTAAAATTGAATTTTGTTAATTCTTTTAAATATATTAATACAACGTTAAACCGTAAACGTAGTTTGGGCTTTGGTAAATTAATCTAGTTCTGTTTTCAAACAAATGTTTGATTAAGAAAAATTTACTGAAAAGACAAACATAGTCTCTTTTCCATGAAAGAAGAGTGAGACTTAATCCTATTCCTTTTCATGAATGAGGAAGAAATAATAGGAACATTAGAATGTCTAAATTCTAATATAACTCATAGCAAACTTTAATAGTTAAGAAAATTACGCATTTTCTATAAAGATTTCATTATCCTATTTTGGTGATTGAATTCTTTTATAACAAATATGACATTTGGTTAACTAGAACTTTATGAGTTATTAAAACTAGAAGCTAGACTAATTACCCCAAAATGGTAAAAGACAAATTAGTATATTTATCTAGTTGTTTTGCTTTGACCATTTAGAGGTATTACATACCATTGTGGGGATGGTAGAACTTTTAAGGAAGAAATTGCATGCCCAATTTTTCAAGTTAATAGCATTGATGGATACTCCACCATTTACGTAGTAGAATACACTCTTTTAATGCATAAGTAATTGTTACGTGTGGACATTCAAAGGTGTAGGAAAGTTAAAAGCACAATATTTTCTTTCATTGGCTAATGAAACACTTACAATGTTGTCAAATCCAGTGGGAGCATTGTGTTCTTATTACTGAATAAGGAATTATTGTAATGATCTCTAATTCAGTGGGAGCTACAAGCTTTGTCATCTACATTATCTCTAGAATGTCTCAAGATAATTACTTCCAAATGTAGACACTCATGCTTTTAAGGATAGTCTTGTACGTTTTCTTACTAGACATTGCCGTCCTACATCTACTTGTTATGCTAATATCAATGACACAATCATATTGTTCTCATAAACAAACGCATGTCATGTTGTTTATCTGCTACATGATGTTGTTCCATGCACAAGTGGGAGAAATCTTAATTGTGTGCAAGAAACAACACATAGGAATATGATTTAAAGGATTCTCTTGACTGCAAGGTAAGAGACTAACGTTCTAATATGACTTATACACATCTAATTCAAGAAACACTTGGTGTTGCAATTTACGTTATGTGAGAGCTTAGCTAGATTGCAACAACAAGGTAAATCTCCATGATTACGTGAGACCGTACATGGATAAATTTACAGTTTCTAAATTATACACTTATTAGAACATGTGTCAATATGATAACAAAGACTACTTCAATTGAAAGTTTATGTATTCTTGGAATGACATAAATAGATAAAGTAATCTAATACTACTTAAATTTGAAATTTGTGTATTCTTGGAATAACATAAACAAATGAAGTAATAAATTAACTTGAAATTACTAATGAAACCAAATTGGTGGTGTTCATGAATACTTTAATTAAATATGTTTATGTTTTATTGTAAAGTCACAAACATGAAGTCTTTTAACTGCTACAAGACTTATAATAAAGTAAGACGTTAACTTGTTATGTTTTTTAATTAAGACATATACAAGAAATCATTGAGTTGATCAATAATTTATAACGTATAGTGGGATTATAACTGTTTATGTCTTCTTGTTGAGACATAGACATGAAGTGACTTTGTCAAAAGTTCTTGTGTTATAAAGCATGCAATTGGCTTGAAAATTCTATTATATCATTAAGATGACTTAGTTGGTAAATAGATAAGCCAAAAGATATATGGTTATCTTAAATATTGTTAGATTGTCTCACAATATTAATTCTAATGAAAAACCATATATTTATTGTATGTTTAGTTTGGAAAATCAAACTTTTGTTATATTGTTTGATTCAAGATAACTATATTTTCTTTTCTTCCAAAAGTTATCAAGGTTAGAAAATTGAGTATTGATTAAATATACTCAATAAGACTGCAACCTAGAAGATTAATAAGACACCATTTTATTATGGAATGTGATGAATCACATTAAGTCTTAAAATGAAGTTATAAATTTGTTAAACTGCTTATGAGTAGGTTATTAACAAACTAATGTGAGGAACTGTCATTGTGTTTTGTAATATCCCAAAAGAGAACATTGTATTGTTGCTCTACTTGCTAAGTATTTATAGATATCTTTTAATTACTAAAAGCAAGTGGGAGTTTTGATCTTGAAAAGAAAAAATTACAAGATACATAATCTTCTGAAATAAACTAGTAAATATCATAATGAGGCTAGACATGTAAATGTTAAACCTCAAAATGATGGAATTCTCAATCATAGATCCGCAAGGATATCTCAGATATTTGATTAAATATGCTGAGGATCATGAGTTACAGGATTATGGTAAACCTGATAATAATTATAATGCATTACCAAATATTGAATTGGGTAAATTACTCATACTATGAATGTTAAGATGCTGTCCATGAAGATAATCAATTTTTGTAAACTTGGTTTATCTTGAACTCTATAGTTAGACTAGAAGATGGAGATGGGATTCTTCAAAGATAAGTTAACCCTAGTGGATAATATAATTTCTGATAGAATTACTTAACCGGGTGAAAATATAACTTAAATTGTGTTAGGTAAATATTAATCGGATAAAAAAGCAAAATAGATAGAGCATTAGGTGTATATACACTTAAGGTAAATATTGATCGGATCAAAAAGCAAAATAATTACTCCCTCCATCCCAATTTTATTGTTCCTCTTTCCTTTTCCGGTTGTCTCAAAATTATTGTCCCTTGCCAAAAATAGAAAGTGGATAGAAAGTGGAGTTTGGTAAAGTTTACTATATTACCCTTGGTTGAAATTAATATTACAAACTTTAAAGAAGCGTTAATTAATTGATTAAGGGTAAACTTGTCATTTGGCAAAAAAGTAAGAGAGAGAAAGCAGTATTAATTATGTTTTTCTTAAACTGTGTGTTTTTTGTCGGGGGACAATTATTTTGGGACGGAGGGAGTAGATCATTAGGTGCGGTAAAATTGATCATAATAAAAAGTGTTGTCGCATCAGCGCACACTAAGGGTATGTTTGGCACGGAGCGATGTGGAGCTTTTTAGAGCGATGAGCGGTGAGCAATGAGCATTTTGGTTTTAGTAGTCGTTTGGCAAAGGAGCGGTTAGCTTTGCTATTTTTTAGGAATACTCATTTTTCCAATGCTTCTTTAAAAAGAAGTGAGCGGTGAGCAGTGAGCTATGACTACTGCTTACAGCTATTGCTCACAGCTCACAGCTCACAGCTACTGATCATTGCTACTTTTAACAAACACGCCCTAAGTATCACACTAAATCTCTTTGTACCTTAGACAAAAGTTCAATACGAAACAATAATTATCTAAAGATCAAATCAAAAGATCTCAGCCATCCATCTATTTTAAATCTAATGGTCTAGATTAATTCACATTTTAATATAACTAATTATTGAAGGGCACTTGTGTAATATTATCACTCCACAATAACAAAATAGCTGCTAATCAAATTCCTTTCATTTCACTTCCCTTAAATCAACCACTACCACCAACAGATCCGGCTGCAACAGATCCGACCACCAACAGATCCGGCGATAATAGATCCGGTGACAATAGATCCGGCGGCGACAAGAACAAACTCCGAGGTTTCGACGGTGGGGATTAAGAGATGACATTTGTTTTTCCAGCAGACGGTACGGAGACGACGGTACGGTACGGATGAGGCGGCCGAATTTCCTGCGCGTGACCAATGACGTGGGTCGTCGATGAGTTTGGTGAAGAGATGTGAATGCGTGTGATGAACCTGTGTTTTCATCATCAGATGTGAATATGGGTGATGAACATGCTCAAGTGTATATTGAGGAGCTGAGTGGTTTGGTGAGTTTGGTGGTTCTAATCAATAAATTGTGATTTGGTGACATCACTAGCATTTTTTAAGGCAATGAAACTCTTTATTATAACAACACAAAAGAGTAAGATACTGTAACACTTTATGAAGTTTTTATCAGCTCAAAACTCTAAAAATGTATTTTTAATAAACATTGTTGGGAGGTGACTTTGGTGACGTCAAAAGTTCATTCATATTGTGGTCAATTGTTTATAGAAAATTTTTCTTCGACTAAAGTTAATAGATCTTTTTTAAGAGCTATGTAAAAATACTATTAACCGTGTTAGCTTTTATTACGACATGTAAAAAGATATGGGAGGAGGACACTCCTTAATCTTAATAGTTGGCGCTTAATCGCTTATGACTTATGCCATATTGTGGACAATGAATCCCTTGAGATTCATATAGAATCCCTGGGGATCCATACAGAATCCCATGGGATTCACCATGAATCCCTTGAGATTCATACTGAATCCCATGGGATTCACAATGAAACCCTTTGAGATTCATATTGAATCCCATGTGTTTTCATACAAGTATCAAACTCAAAAACAGTGATTTACTTTTTTTTACATATCACTTGTGATTTTTTAAAAATAACAAATCACAAGTAATTTTTTTACGAATCCCGTGGGATTTTTCGGGACGGAAATTTTGAAAAAAAAAAATCGTCTTTTTACGAATCCCGTGGGATTTTTCTGGATGGAATTTTTGAAAAAAAATTTCGTCTTTTTACGAATCCCGTGGGATTTTTTTACGAATCCCGTGGGATTTCTGGACGGAAATTTTGAAAAAAAAGTTCGTCGAAAGTATATAAAAGTGCATATCTATAGAAAGATGATTTAATTCTCGTCGCGATGGTGTATTTTTCGTAGCTTGAAGATTTACCGTTTGCAAGATATGTTGTTTTTTAAAAAAAAGGTGAAAAGTGGGTTTTTATATTAAATGAGCTAAAATGCCAATTTTGCCCTCCCTTTGTTATTTTTGGCTTCATCTCAGCCATTAGATGAAAGGTGGATGGATGATTGAGATTGGCTTAATTGTTTTTTAAATGATACATGTTTCGCAAGGATCTCACCTCTTCTACCTTATCTTTTATATAATAAAACAAAACCCTAGCGGGGACTTTTTCATTTCAAAAAAATCAAATCATTCTTTATTAGGAAATAATTAAATAATTATTATTTTTTATAATGATGTGTTTAATATAAAAACTCTTTAATATTTCCAGTTTTGGCAAAATAATTTATTAAAAACGTTTTCTATACTTATATGTATTAAAAAGTGTTAAAACACATGTACTTCATAGCTTATAGTTAATAGTTTTGGACCAAAGTGTATATTGTTTTAAAAAAGCACGCTCCATATACTCATTCATCATACATGCGGCATAAACACAATCCCAGCTCCTGTGTATCCAATCCCACCCTAAGCAACCACCACAGACCGCCACAATTCTCGAACTACGGTGTATACAGAGTTAACCGTACACATGTACACAGACACTACAATCTCTTTCTTCTCTAAAACCCTAAATCAAAGGAAAAACAACCAATCGAAGGTATGATTTAGTTTTACTTTTTTATTGTCCTTCTCTTAAAAAGAATTGACTCATAAATTTTTATAATTCGGGTTTGAATCTATAAATTTTATTGTATTAATGGGCACAATAGATAGCGGGAGGGTTCAAGAACTCAATTTTCTCTGATGAGTGGGATCATCGGTAATGTTTTTTGTGGTTTTTATGTATATTGTAATAATTGTTTGTTATAGTTTGTTGGTACCCAGATAAAAAAAAATTGTTAATCTTTAATGTAGGTTTAGTTTTTTAGCTGATTTTGCCCAAATTTTGTTCAAGAATGTTAATATGATGTTAGATTATCTGTGATTGTTATAATGATGTAAAGTTTATGTGTTTACATGATTGATTTGAGAGTGATTGCTGCGACTTGGGGAATCAAGTTAGATAGATAACTATTTGATTAGGAGGTTCGATATACAATCTTACAAGGCTGAGAATGGGTGAGCCACTAGGTATTTACATTGTCATATAAACAGGTATATAGGAAGACCAAGAATAGGTTGTTAGCCGCAAAAAGAGAAAAAGTAAGCAATCCAAAACACCCCCTTGGTATAATGGGTCTTTAACCTTGATTAATTGATCTAGATCAACTGGCCACCAGGGATAACTTGGGGGGGGGGGGGGGGGGGGGGGGCTGGTTCCATTGGAGGTCTCGGGTTCGAGGCTTGCCAAATGCCAATGAGGTTTTCCTCCTAGGCGAAGCGGAAAAAAAGGAGTGGGGTTTATTCTCCAAAGGCGAAGGTTCGAGGAAGGCGTACTGCTCGCTTGGATGTCACTGCACGACTCGATTCATTGGAGGGGGGGGGGGCTGGTTCCATTGGAGGTCTCGGGTTCGAGGCTTGCCAAATGCCAATGAGGTTTTCCTCCTAGGCGAAGCGGAAAAAAAGGAGTGGGGTTTATTCTCCAAAGGCGAAGGTTCGAGGAAGGCGTACTGCCAGCTTGGATGTCACTGCACGACTCGATTCACTAACTACTAACTAGCCGTTCTAAAAAATAATAATAATTGGATAAAAAATTGGATGGTGATCAGGGTGTGTGAGACATTGTTACATTAGTATTGTAATTTGATAATTTGTATCGTTTTAATTATGGTTGACAAACAAGTTGTTGGATAACATATTATAAGGGTACCTATTTATGGTGAAAGAAGTGATCTTTTGATATCTGAGATTGGTAACCAGTACGCGGGAATAAAACGAAGTAATTTGGATTCTGTTTTTTCGGGTTCTTCGAGGCATGGTGTCCCACAAAAAAGACCAGATTATCCAGATAGCTCATATTTGTTAAAGGTTTTCTTTATTATTATAAAAAAAATCATGTTTGTTACATTTTCATTTAGTATTTTATCTTTTATGTTTATAATATTATATTTTTCATTAAATTTAGATGTTAAAAACGTAAGACAAGAGGAACCAAAAGGCACTGGTGCTAAAGCTGATGTTAATGGTTATATATGTGACCGAACAGTTCCTGTTAACGTTGGTCCTGTGATGCAATACCCTTCGCGGGGTGGTCAAGGTGCACCTTATGCATATGCACAACTTTCAATCAGATTTAAAGAAGCTAATGTGGCTACTGATGAAGGATCTAGAACTCGAATTAAAGGGTCAGGAATTTTGAGCTCAGTTAATGTTAGTGGTGGCATGGTTGTACCAAGTAGCGGTGAACAGAAGTCTGCAGTTAGTCTCCCTGAGCCAGGGTCTTCTACTCCTATTCGGTAATTAATAGATTTATGATTTGCTTCTTTTGATTCGTTCAACACGAAAAGATATCCGTGCAATTATAATATGATTCTTATTCCTATATGAGCTAATATGAGCTTTTATCCAAAACTCATTCTCTTACGAGCATGGCAATCCCTAGCGGTTTTGATTCTTTGAGGAATGAACAAAACCTTTGTTTGTTTCAGGAAGATGCAATATTGGATATGGCTGGATCACGTGGCGGTGCATGGTCAACAAATCTTTCTCCAAATTCAGCCATAAAACCATTTAGCTGGTGAAACTATTATGATGAATGGTGAACCTGTTAACTCTGGTTTTCCATTAGAAATGTGCGTGGAAGAGTATATCATGCTGGGAATTCAAGCAATCAAATGTCTTTGCTTCCTGGTAGAGTTTTCTAATAAAGTACCTGGTCTGTTATGCAAAGAAATTGCTGATAATTTGTGCCATTATCGAAATATACAAGTAGTTTGTTTGACCTTCAAAATTTAAAAATTACTTTCATCATTACAGGAGGCCACAATAGTTTTTAAATGACAGATGTAAAAAGACCAGCACGAGGTGTTGCAGAGCCAAGTACTGAAGAGAAATTGTGAGGGGTCATCTGCAAATATTAAAAAACATCGACCTTTTTTGTTTTCATTGCCTGCTGAAGTCTTACCTTTCTCGAAAATGTCATAGTTAGACTGTGAGATGGTTGTATTTTGTAGGGAGTTGCAGCGGTGTCTATTTAGCTTTTTATGTTTATTTGGATAGAAACAGTTATCAAGCTAATTGTTTAACTGTTTAAAATTGTGACAGATCGTATATGAGTTTGGTCGTGACCAGTAAAAAGTTTTGTTGCGATTTATTGATTTGTCCCATTTATGAGATTTTGATGTGAATAACTGAATACTCCTCAAAGATGACACTATAAAAGAACACTTGCTGATTATCTATAGGATAAATTAAGTATATGATATGATAATATCAGGAGATTCAGGCTCGGTTTGTGGATTAATTTGAGCGAAGGATGGGTGGGTCAATATATGCAAGAATGTTAGGCAAAGGTCTCTTCCATGTGAATTATCTGAATGTCTAATGTGTAGCTGTTCTACCTTCCAGTCTCATACTTTTATTTAAGGTCATAATTCTTTTTAAGTTATTTGAGCTACTTCATGTGAAAATGAACATGATAGGCCACAAAAAGAACTGAATAAATAAGTAAATATGTAGCGTTTGTATAATACATTGAAAAACCATGAAGGTACTATACAACTGTTTAACATATCCATATTTTGTTTGGATTTTGATACTGGTGGCATTTTATGTTTTAATTTTCAAATGCTTTAGGCATTAATATATAATTTTCTGGATTGATCTATATTAGACTTAAGATTTTGTACATATGTAATTGTCATTTTGGTGTTTGGATTTCTTATTAAGCGACTTATATGGTTATTGCGTTTGGATAAAGTAGATAACCATGGTGTTTGGGATTCCTTATCTACACTACATATCTAATTCTATGTTAAATAAGTTGTTTTAAATATGCAAATTGGAACTATTTATTGAAAACATCTTATTCAAGTAATCTAATAAGCCCCTTTGTGTACCGAGCAAAACAAAAAAATAATTGACATATACTTTTTTAAATATTTCCATTCATTTTACATATTTGCAGTTTGTGAAAAACGTAGAGGGGGTGAATACGTACGCGTTTAAAAACTTAAGTTTAAACAGACAGTATAACAACAAAAAACAGCAAAACAGGATGAGGTCGAAATTTATTCAAGATTTGACTTTAATTTGTACTCCGTATAATGCAACCATCAATTATAACGGAGATATATAACCCAAAACATCTATACTTTTTACAAAAACCCACGCGTGATATCACTAATGTTTGTTAAAAATGCAAATATGAGAGCAATAAACAAATAAAGAGAATTATATAGAATAGTTCTTAATTTTTACAGACTATTAATAATAGTCAATGGTGATAAACACTTTGAAGTCAAGTAACTAAATGTGTAACACAGAAATACAAACTAATGTAATCAAATTTTGATTATAAATCATAAATAGCTAAAAAAAGTAATAAATAATAAAAAAAATAATTTACAATCCAAAATCATTAAATAAAAGTAATAAATAGATTTTAACATATACACATAGGATTTCAATATTTGATCCAGAAAACAAAAATATTAGGACACGTTAAGTTCTTTTTAATCGATAATAATATATAACTAAAATTTTACAAACAACCCCGTGCGTGCACGGGTATTATAACTAGTAGTGGTAATACTAAAACTCGGAACTCAACTAAAATTCCTACTCACAGCGTGGTCACCACCACATTGATCAACCCACACAACCACAATGTGATAACACCGATGTATTTGAGGAAGAATCCGTGCATGTCCACGCGACGTTGTCACCACGCCGAACAAAGACTCTCATACTTGATGCTCTTATGAGTGACACAAAAAAGAGTCGGTTCCACTCGAATTAAATAATTGGATTCGCATTATAATCACACATGGATGTATATCTAAGTTAATTAAAGTAATAAGTAACCTAAGTTTTAACACAAGAAACCAAATTAAAAAGAAATCAAAACAGATCTAATTAGCTAATTAATTTCACACTAAAAAAAATTGAACATGAAGAGTGTACACAAACTTCCTTCAATGTGACCAACAATAGCACTACCACTACTACTACTGCAACAAAAAAAACTTCATGTTCCTACTATTACTATTATGTGTTTGTACTAAAACAAAAGTTATACTACCGGTTCGATATCCACCATTGGTGTATATGCTCGTCAAGAATAGCTCTAATCTTCGTAGTATTACCGCATGCATCATACTCTTCTATGACATTATTTAGGTCCTCATCAGATTTTACTTCAATTAACACGTTTAGATCTTCACCCGGTACCTTACACCTCAGTTTCATAGACTCACACGCATCCCACAACTTCACAATTAGCTCATTGTAAGTGACACGTCGATCAACTGCTATAACCTTGTGTTTTCCACCACTGTATCGAAGTTTGCCGTCATGCTTACATAGAATAATCTCGCCACCATAACTGCAGTGAAATTTGATCTTCTTGTTGGAACCCAATGTTGCATCCATGACTAGTTAAACGTAAGGTAAAAAATATGAGTTGTTGTCAAATACGAGTACTTTTGTAATGCATCTTTTATTTGTTTGATTTCAAATACAACATTAAATAAACTATGAAGCTTATCGTTTTATTAAATTTGAGGTAAGTGTTATCCTAAGAATAAAGTTATCACTAGTAAAATAGGTTTTAAGTGTTTACTTGTAGCATATTGTTTTGCATGTCTCGATAAATATAAGTTCACTCATTAATTAGTCATTATCTATTTATCATCTTCACTCTTTAGTGACAAGCATATGCAAATGGTGCCAAAGTACTAGGTTATATATAGCCATGACAAATAAGCAAATTAAATTTATGGAAAACAATATGACTATACGAGTAACTAAGAAGTTGAGCTTATCATTGATTTATTTTTAGTTAAATACTTTACTTAAGTTTTTATGGATAGATATCTAGTGATTCCGTACGTTTGTATGTATTTGGTGCTCATCTATTTCTTTAGTGTTGTTTTTTAAGGTTAAAGTATTGACATTTATCATAATCTCAAATTATTTTTTGTATATTTAGAGCATTAAAATAATATTTAATTTTAATTAATAAAAGTTATCACTTGTAACATTAAGATCATGACTAATGACATAATCATACTCGTAGGAACATCCTCTTTAAAAAAGAATAAAACAACAAATATATTTCATACGGAGTATATTACTTTTTTATATAATAAAACAAAACTCTTAGTTGGGACTTTTTCATTTTAAAAAAATCAAATTATACCTTATATTAAGTAATAATCAAATTATTATTATTATTATTTTCATAAATATTAAATAAGAAAAGCCTAAATACTTATAAATTTATCCATATTTTATAAAAAAAAACGAATGTGATTTGTAATCATTCAAAAAAAACTTACAAAAATATATGTGTCAAAAACTAAAAAAAAAAAAAAAACTTAAAAACGGCGGAGCAAGTTTTTCAAAGATTTGGGCTGAAACTTAAAATTCAGTATCATTCCCACTAAAAATCCTGAAGTCCCAACATTCCCAAATTCCTCCTCCATCAATCAAACTCGATCTCTTATCATTCATCCACGCACAATCATTGACACAAGAACATCTCCTCCAAATCTAATTAATATTAAAACCCACTACATTCGTAAATAACCCTAATTCAATACCTCAATCAAAGTACAGTGGTTTTGAAGGTTCTGTTATACCGTGAATCCGGTTCCACATCGAGGCTAACATTTTTTCTATCTGGTCCCAACAGTTCCAAAGTTCGACTCTATAACTGTAATATACTCATATATAGGACTACAACAACTTAAGGATGAAAAGAGAAGAATATATATCAGTAGTGGATGAATTAATGGAAGCTATTCATGCACATTGGCCAAAAGTAGTTGTGCGGGTTCAGTTCTTTCCAAGTGTTTGGTGGCTTACTGGCTTATGTGGCATTAAACTCATATGAACACAATTATCATTTATGATCGTCCATTTTGTATTTGTTTAAACACTTTCAATTCAAGTGAGTTTTTGAATCTCTTGAAAGACACTGTAAGAAGATCTGCATATTCATTATTCAATGATGACATGCATGTTATTATCTATCCATTGATTCCACCAATTAATATGGATCACCAAAAAAATTTCAATTACGTCCATTAAATTTGACTTACCTCTACCAATTAATAAATAAAAGTAATACAAATACATTATTTAAAAAATTTAGAAAAAAACCCGTGCGTGCACGGGCGTTATAACTAGTGTTCAAATACCAAGAAACCATTTAGGTGACGAGCATTCTCACACAATATGAAGTATCGTTGACCAAAAATGTAATAATATCATTTAAATAATTAAATCGACATATATATTTTTTAAATTTAAATATTGCAAATGCTAACTGTTAAAGTCGTTGGTTTATTTTT